>PVJS01002401.1:24443-84906 GCA_004027185.1 Glis glis | reverse complement strand
CACACACACAGAAAAAAGAAAAGAAAAGAAAAAAGAGACCAAGAAGTACACCAGGAGAAATGCCAGTCCTTTGTAAGAAGATCACTGTGAGATGAACTAATGGTCATATGAGATGAATTAACAAATCAGGAAAAGGGAAGAATACCAAAAATTAGTAGCTTGGGGAACATAGGGAGGTTCAATTGGTCGGAATCATTGTCAAGCCATTCCACAATGTGTACATTTATCAAAACACCATTTTGAATACCATACATATATATTTTTTACACATATATTACACATATATTTTTACACATATATTTTTTTACACATAAATTATGCTGGCAGTTTTAAAGGATAGCCAGCGTGGGTCTGCACATGAAGCAAGAGGGCTGGTTCCGATTGGATCCCGCGGCCCGAGGCTGGGAGCTCCTGGTGCCAGCATGGGCTTCTGGAACAAGTCTGGGGGTGCTCTGGGCGAAGCTCATCCCTCGGGGGGAACACTGGGATTGCTTATGCAACTCACGAAGAACGCCACATTTAAATCATTTTGGAATGATGCTGAGGGACCAGTGGAAAATGTGGCTGTCACCTCCTTCTCCTCTTGGGAATAAGTGATGTCTTCGTTCCCTCAAAGAAGAACAAAATGAAAGGCAGGGTAGGACTTTTCCTGGGGGGTCTGCGTGGTGGTAGGCGCCACCCCACATACCCTAGGAATTATTTAGGGGCCGATGCAGCAATCTAAAGGCAAAACCCCAAAATCATTTCTTTTCCGCATCAATATCAGAGTAACTTTTCTTGTATGCGTTTTGTGCACTCGAAATAAAAATCAGAATAGTTAATTAACCCTGTGGGGAAATTTTAATGCTTCCATTAAAAACACATTTAAAAAATTCTCTTCTTTGAAAAGCACCACAAATCACTGTTTACTATTAGATTCCCTCCTGGATTTTAACTCACCTCCTAGCCATTAAAATAGAAATGTATCTAATATTCGTCTGATTGTCAGAGATTAAGTTTACCCGCTTAACCTCCGCGCTCTTTTATTATGATTACTATTGTATCGCCGTCAATGCCAACATCCGCGGCTCATTCATTGTGGTGTGGAGAACGACGCTGATGAAAATTAATTTTCCTCTCCATATCCAGGCTTGCCCTCTCTACTTGCCAGTTCCATCAGCAGAAACACTTTGGGTTGGTCTTGCATTCGCTTTAATCCTTCCAAACTGCTGGTTCCTGCCCAGTAACTCCCAAGCCAGCTCTCAGGCACTGTCTGCCAAAATGTGCTGACTGCATCCCCGAAAGCTGATCCTGCATCTTAATGGTCAGAGAGCTTCTCCAAGGCCGGGCCAGGTCGTCACAGCCCCTCGGGGCGAGGAGCGCCATCCCCATGGGCACCCCCACACTGACATGGGGCACGTCCCTTGTGCAAGGCGAGAGCGGGGGTCCGCGACGGGGGAGGTATGCGTGCGAAGCAGGAAAAGAATTGGAAAGGGCAGGAGCACTAGGGATGGAGTCCCTGAGGCAGAGCAGATGAGCAAGATTGGTAGAAAACTAGAAGCAACAGCTAGAAGAGAGACGGATAGGGTGCCCATAAGCAGGAATGTTTCATCTTCCAAAATGAAGCTAGAGAAAACTAAGAAGTGGAGGTCCCAGACAAGTTCTGCCTGCGGGAGCTGGAAGACTTGGGGGATGCCAGTGGAGCAGTCTCTGTTGTTGGGGAGGGGAGGGGACAATTCTGCAAACTGTGGAAAGCCGAGTGGGATGTGACACCTGGATTTGGGGGTGACAGCCCAGAGAGAGCTGGCTATCCTTGCAGCTAAACCTGCTTCTTTAGTGACCTGTGGCCCTCCTACACATTCTCTGTAGCCCCCTTTGTGACAGTGCCCTGCTGCCTTCTTTCTCTAGGGAGACAGGTGGGGAAGGAGTAGTCAGTTTCCTGCGGTAAGCCACGGAGACCTGGAGCTTTAGGCGCTCCAGGGAGAGGGCTGTCCTTCCCCACCTTCATAGTAGGGCCAGGGAGCTGCAACATGAGCCCAAGAGCAAAGGGGCAGGTGGAGAGGGTGTGGAATCTCAGCATCTAGGAGAACTTGAGAGAGGTAGCAGCCTATTTTTCCCAAGTGCCATGGTCTGGGTTTGTTTGTTTGTTTGTTTGTTGCAGTACTGGGGATTGAACCCAGGGGCATTCTACCCCCAAGCTACAACCCCAGCCCTATTTTTTTTTATTCTTTATTTTGAAACAGGGTCTCACTAAGTTGTGGAGGGCCTCACTAAGTAGCTGAGGCTGGCTGAGAACCTGCGATCCTCCTGTCTCAGCCTCCCAAGTACTGGGATTACAAGCGTGTGCCACCACACCCGGCTTGGTCTGGTTTTTAAATTTTTTTTTAATTTCAACTTTAAAAAGTCTAGACTGGGATATTGTACCTTCCCAGAGCAAGAGACAGCCAGTGGGAGTTGACAGGGCTCATGAAAGTGGTTTCATCCTAGGGACTCCTGGGCTGCAGGGATGCTCTGGCCTCCGCCGCTGCTGGCCAGAGGAGTTCCCAGAGGCCCGTGCTCCCGAGGGCGCTCAGGCAGACCACGGTCTCTCGTGCAGTTGCTTCCTTTAGCGCTAAAGTAAGGTCCATGCAATCCCACATCCCGCAGGATGGAAAGTGGGAGGCGTCTCCACCGTAGAGGGAGCACCGGGAAGCGGCACCCTCCATGCAGGACTGAGAGATGAGCTCAGCAAACAGCGCCATTGCTACCGCTGCTGTCACACATCGGCAGTGACCAGGGGTGCCAAATGCCTGCACACTGGGCATGCGCGCACCCCATCTGCATGGTGCAGGTCAGTTAGCTCCCTGCAGTCAGAGATGGAGGACGGGGTACATTCTCAAAGTTGTCCCCATGAGGGAGGCGGGAGGGAGGGATAGAAGGATGCATAGACGGAGAGATGGAAGGAAGGGTGGATGATATGGAGGGAGGGAAATCGCCCTGGCTTCTCTAGCTGGAGAGCTGCAAAAGACAGAGTAGAAAGAGGAAAACGTTGGGTGCACCCAGCGAGGACTACCCAGAGGAACTGTCAGAATTTGGGCTTCCATGACGTCTTAGACTAAACAGGAAAAAGGGCTTCGGGCTTCTGGGCTGGGAAGGCAAGTTCTGGGAAGCTGACCAGGAAAAACATGGTAAACCAGGGTTGTCGCCTTCTCTACTGGTAAGAATTAGAAGTCCCCCTCTTCCCAGTAAGGAAGAAGGAGATGCCTTCAAATGGAAACTTCGCTCATAAATACAAATTTATTTCACAAAAGGAGAACTCGTGCCCTGTTTCTGCAGCTTTTTCTGTATCCTCTGGTTCTCAGTGGCCTTTGGCTCAAAATAATCCATATGTCAAAGAGGTATATTTGGAGGTGACATATTCTGGTCCCTTTCAGATGGCAGGAAGGAAAATGGTGGAGCCATGGTCCAACTTGTCCCAGATGAGCTTTCTCGCTCCTCTTCTTCCTCATAGCAGTAGAGAGAATCGGTGCCGCTTGGTTGCTACTTTTTTAAATTCGAGGGAAATTGGTTAAGCACCTGCTACAGCCCTGGCACACGCTCCTACCGTCAAGGAGCTTCCTACTGAAAGGGGGCGGTCCGAGGATTCATGACTTACTCTAAGGCATAGGGGAGGAAGTAAGGACCCGACCCAGGGCATACAGGGTAGAATAGAAGTCCCAAGGAAGCCACAGTGGCTGCAAGCTGCCGTCGGAGGACAGGATCTGATGCTTCAGAGAACTGGTGCCCCTCCCAAGCGCCCGCCCTTCCTTGTGGGAACCGCAGATGGTCCCTTTCGGCTTGCATATCGTGTCCTTGGAAGTGGAGGTGGAACTGGCAGAAATAAAGTAGAAAATACAAGTGAGGACCATATTATGAACAGCCCTAAAGATCAGCCTGAGAAACATGGGCATCTTTTCCTGGTGAACACAGAGCAACTGTATCTGTATTTTGGAAGCCATGGTTAGCATATGCACCAACACGAATCCGCATCTGAGACCTGTTGTCGAGCAAAAAATGTGAGTTGTGGAAAAAATATGCCCAGTGCGATGTCACCAGTCGAGAAAGACGGCACTAAACAGTTCTCCGTGTTTGTGTTTTCTGTGGGCCTGGAAGGACCCACACCAGACTGCTAACAGCATTTACCTTTGGGGTGAAAGGAAAGAATGAGGGCTTGGGGGCTGGGGAGTGTTGAAGGGCAGTTGTCAGCATTTGGGGTAATCTTTTAGTTGTATTTTCACAGGGGAAAAAAAATGTTATCTTGACATTAAAATGTAATTTTAAAATTCAAAAAGATAATGGAGTCATTGGCTTACTTCCTAGCTCTAAAATTTTCAATTAGCGCTTGTACATTCTGAGAAGTGGGAAGATATTCTCTGAAACCAAACAAAATCCAGGGATTAAAAACAAATCGCCCCATCCACTCCCCCTGTGCCTGCAGAAAAGAGGGAACGTGGGGCCTGCTCTTCTCACAGGCCCGAGCAGCCTCGTCTGTTTGCACGTCGTGATCACAGGATGCAGGATGCTCTGCCCAGGGTGCTCTTAGTCATTCACTGTCCTGCCCAGGCCCGGATCCCACCCCGTGGCGGTGGCTGGCTCCAGGCACCAGGGTGGCTATGTTTTTCTCTTTCCTGGCACCGGGATCATTTTCTTGGAGAGTCTCTGTGGACGTTGGCAAATAGTTTTGGCCTTCATCCAAGAGATTGGGTTTATACCAGTCTAAATGAGGCACGCATTTAATCAGTCACCCAGGGAACAGGCTGGAGGCCCTCTGGTGTCTCCTTTATAATTAATTTTTAACATTTGTTTTCAGTATAAAATTTGGGCCTTTATCTCCTTTGAAATAAAAACATAGCATGCATATTAGACTGTATTGGCACTAAAGCTCACACACCATTCTTTTATTCCCTTCCAACTATTAACTCCTATTAGGCAAGACAGAGGGATAATCAGATCCCCCTTACTCCCCCGGCGCACCGGCTCGTGTGATGTCTCATCCTCCCTAATTGCCTTCCGTGGCCAGAGTCCTTTCCTGTCATTACTGTGCATCAGAGGCTGCTTGTCAGGGACCCAGCCACCTCCCAGGTCGCCCGATTGCTGGGCATTCCTTCTGTACCCAACCTCTCCCAGCCCAGTCACTGGGAGACTCCAATCGACTGCAGCTCTTGTTAACAAGACACAGGGGTATTTCTGGGGGTTTAACCCTAGAATTTAAACTTGAACTGCAATAGACTGTTGTGTCTGTTCACTTGGTCTACTTACTCTTGGCTCCCAAGACTGTAGGCCTGGGTCAAGACCAGAAAGATCACAATGGTCCTGCAACCTGGGTGTGTACAAATAGCACCCGGGATGTTGACTACAAGAACGGGTCAGGAGGCCTCTCCCCAGACCTACCGAATGAGCTCTCCAGGATGAAAGGAGAGCCAACTGATTTCTTTAAGCTGTGCAATTATTTGCAAGTCACTAAAGTGATTATTTTTTACTTTCTTGCAGAAAAGTTTCAGCTCAAGCATATCTTTTTTTTTTTTT
Source organism: Glis glis (assembly GCA_004027185.1). NCBI lineage: Eukaryota > Metazoa > Chordata > Mammalia > Rodentia > Gliridae > Glis > Glis glis. The sequence goes on along the minus strand of PVJS01002401.1, from coordinate 79,383 downwards.
TGGTACTGGGGATTGAACTCAAGGGCATTCTACCTCCAAGCTACACCCTATTTTATTTTTTATTTTTATTTATTTTTATTTTTTGGTACAGGGGATGGAACCTGGGGGCCTTCTACCTCCAGTCTACACCCCCCAACCTATTTACTTTTTATTTGGAAACAGGGTCTCACTAAGTTGCGGAGAGCCTCACTAAGTTGCTGAGGCTGGCCATGAACCTGCGATCCTCCTGTCTCAGCCTCCCAAGTACTGGGATTACAAGCATGCGCCACCACGCCTGGCTATTTTTTTTTTTAAACAGGGTCTCACTAAGTTGCTGAGACTGTTCTTGAACCTGCGATCCTCCTGTCTCGGCCTCCCAAATACTAGGATTACAAGCATGAGCCCCATGCCTGGCTTCAGCTCAAACATGTCTTTGACCTTCGATCCCCTGGGCTCATTCTCAAGGCTGCCACACCCCCTTTGTGCAGGTTAGAAGCAGTAGCCCTTCCTTCTTTCTGAGCAGCTTCAGGCCTCACAGACCCTCACAGATGGCAAGGTTCAGCCTGGGGAGCTCAGGATGGATCTCTTTGGCTGAGAGTCTTTATGCAGATAACAACCTCTACCACCCCACATGGCAACCCTGTGTACTCTATGCTCTGAGAAACCAAATAACTACCCTTGAGTATTGCTATAATTTGGATGGAAATGTCCCCAAAGGCCTATATGTTAAAGGTTTTGTCCTCAGCCAGGCCTGATGGCGCACACCTGTTACTTGGGAGACTGAAACTGGAGGATCACAGGTTCAAGGCCAGCTCACGATAACATAGCAAGACCCTGTTTCAAAATAAAAAAGACTGGGTTGTAGCTCAGAGGTAGAATGCCCCTGGATTCAATTTCCAGTGCCATGAAAAACAAAAAGGCCTTGTCCTGGCTTGTGGCACCATTGGTGGGTGGCCAAACCTTTAAGAGGTGTGGCATCATGAAAGGTCTTCTGGCCCCTGGGGGTGTGCCCTCAAAGGAGATAGTGCTGCCACCACATGCTGTGGCCATGACTTGCTGCCACAGTCTCAAAGAAATGGGGCCAGCCCACTGTGGACTGACACGTAAAACCACGAGCCACAGCAGGCCTCTCTCTTGACAAGTGAATTATCTCAGGTATTTGCTGCAGTACTGGAGAGCTGACCTACACAAGACTGTCTATGTGTAAGCATAGGGTCAGACCTTTGCTTGCATAGTTATTATCTATAACCCTGACAGCAACCCTTAAGGCTTGATGTACAGAAATCTGAGACTCAGAAAATTTGATTTCCCTAAGGTAACACAATCAGAAAGAAGCCGAGACAAATTAAGACCTGAGCCAGGCTCCGACGTGGCAAGCAATTGGAAGGATAGGAAATGACTTACACTTAGCGCCTGGCTTCTTCAACAAGGCCCTGGGTAGTTCCTTGTCCTTCTTCCCTCTGAGAAAACCATTACTCAGCAGGGGGAAAGGTCCTGCAGGCTGGAGTTAGGCGCAGAGTGAGCAGAAGCCTCAAGCCTCCAGGTGATGGATGAGTAACTGTTTAAAAGACACCAGGAGACCTGGGGAGAAGGCACGGGACTGCCAGAGCCTTGACGATCCTGTGCATTTTATTAGCAAAAGTGTCACTTTTTCCAGCCAACCACCATGAGTAAAAGTCTAGTTTCCCTTTGCATTCTGTGTTAGAATGAGCACAGAGGGCTGAAATGCAGAAGACAGGGTCACAGACTGGAGCCAGGAATGACCTCTCACTCATGTTTTCTCAGTCAGCAGCCCAACGGTCTGTCCTGCAGTGAGGAGCTGCCGGAGCAGATCACTGACCTGGCAGGCTCGGAGGATCATGCTAGTTAGGTCCTGTACCAGCAGGCATGGCTGTACTGGGAGCCACCCAGGACCCAGTGACCTGAACAGCACACAGATGTCCCCACAGGGCTACAGAGCTGCAGAGGCTGGGCTCATCCGGCCTGGCTGTGCTGCACCACAGTGCCTGCACCTCTGTCCCCTCCCAGAGATCTGAGGCCCCTGGTAGCTCTGCTCCTCATATCTCTCATCCTCTGTGGACCCGCAGGAACCAGGCAAGCTCCGTTCATGGCAACAGAGAAGCTAGAGGGCGGGTGAACACACAGCATTTTTCTGGAAACCTAGGCTTGGACTTGCACGCCCAGATCAGCCCTTTCAATGGCCAAAGCAAGTCATACGGACACCTGAGGTCAAGGGGCAAGGGCACGCTGCTCACCTCTCGGTGGTAGGAGTTGATGCAGATTCACACGGCAGGAGATTGGGATAGGGATGAGACCTGCAGCCTCCAGTGCCCCACCTCAGCCCCCACCCCGGAGCCTCCTTCAGTGGTGTCTCCTTCCTCCACCCACCCTTCTTGCAGGCAGGGGGAGATCTGGACCCCAACCCCAGCTCCCATAGCTGCGCTCTCACACGGCACAGAATTCGCCCAGCAAGCTGCTCACGCTCTCGGGGGGGAAATGTGTCCCACTTCAAATGTTTTATATGAGATTCTCAAAAGCTCTTAAAAGGACACGTTCTTTCTAGAAATGGCTCCTTTCCCACTCTGAGAGGGCAACATGGTTTTGCTCCCTTCTGCACATCCAATACATACAGAAGATCGGGATCGCCTCTCCCGTGACACTAGCGGCTCCGCGATGGCCTCTCCTCGTCTAGAGTGGCATTGGTCCTTCTGAAACGGGGACAGAGGCCACCCTTGCCACCTCCCTCATCATCTCCAGGAGGGGCCCCTGGCTTGGCCCTCTGATGTATCCTTATCCCCCTGGCCAGTAGGGGACACATGAGCGACATTAGGTCCATGACGAACCTTCCCAGGCTGGGCGTTAAAATCAGCTGGGAGTTGAATACAGGTCAGAAGCCTGGGCCTGGCCTGGAGCACAGGGGTGGAGCTGGAGGCTGAGCCCATCCGGGAACTTCACCCGGTGGCTGTCTCCCCTGGGAATGGCACTCAGACCATTCCAGAAGCAGATTCTTTCAACCCTTGTGTTATTTGTTACCCAGCTCAGTAAGACGCAGTGGCCTTAAAGCACATCCTGGAGGGAGGTTCACATTTCTGCAAAGCCCGGACCCTTGTCGTGTAGCCATAGGAAATAAGAGACGACTCGTAGTTTGGGGCCCTAAGAGTCCTCCTGGATTCCTTCAAGAGGCACCGTTTAAAAACAAGGCTTGACCCAGAGAAATGGTTGCTCTGAACGTCATTGCCTGATTGTGTCACTCACCAGGGCTCAAAACCGAGCAGTCTCTCCTAATGACATCCTCCCTGAGGTCATGCGAGGACAGGAAGATACCCTGGCCTCACTGGCCCTGGCTCTGCGTAGGTGATTCTTTTGAAAGGGCGCCATGACCAGGAATTCCAGGACCAGCTTTTACACTCAGCCCATTTCTGACTCAGACCTTCCTTCCCGTCATCTCCCCACTCGGGGCCTCCTCGTCTTCATCTGAAAGATGAGGTGGTTGAATGAGGTTACCTAGAATCTTACACTCAGAGTGAGGTTCCTGGGATTTGTTAGAAACCCAGAATCCGGGTCTGGACCCAGACGTGCTGAGTCAGAAGGTGCAGGCAGGGCGTGTGCACGTTCCCTGTGAAGCAGCTCTGTTCTAGAAGGTGCCTTCCAGGAGCCTCTGATTCCGTGCCTCCAATGCCCTCTGTGAACACCTGTCTTGAAAGCCATCCGGTCCCCGGTTCCCTCCATAGTCAGCGCTTCTGTTGATCCATTCTTCCTCTCTCTATCTTCTAGCAGAGCGGCCTTGTGCTCTTTCATGTCAAGGCCAAGGGGCCAGGAGACCTGGAGAAACTTATAAGCTATGAAAAAAAAACAAGAAGAGCGCTGTAGTTAAAATTCTAAGCAAGTCTCATGCAAGTCCAGTCGCTAGACCTGGCAGGATCACAGAATACATTGAAGGTTCCGGGGGGTGGGGGGTGGGGGTGTGCAGAAAGCAAGATAGAGAATCAACAGCCAGGAAAATAGAAGCATGCAGGAAACCCAGTTTCCATTACAGCTTGTCAAAAATATAGTCTTCTGTATGCCCAGGAAAAAAAAAAGATTATAAATTTCCCTTGTTCCTTTCCTTCGCTGTTTTGAAGGGGGGTTTGCTGTGGAGTTGGAGCTGTGCTGATTGGCAATTTATTTGCGAATTGTTTTCTGAAACTGGGGCTTCTCTTCTCAGTTCTCTGCAGTTCACTACAAATAACCATAGGTTTGATGGAAACTTCCTTTTCCCTGGAGCTAAGCTCCCCATCTCGCCTCTTCTGTACCTCCTTCAAAGGACAGGACCATTAAAATAACAGGCCCTAAAGCTCAAGGGAGACATCCTTTTCCTTTGGTCTCTCGGAGCCTTCTGAATTCTTCCTGTTTCTTCATGGTAGCATGTCAGCTGCTATTTATTCTCATCTATTATTCTGTCAGGGAATACGGACAGTTCATGCATAAAAATCAGAGGCTTATCCTTTACTCTCATCTACAGGCCAAATTCCGGAGCCCAGGGCCCCGCAGAACTCCGAGACACTGGATTAGGAGCATCTCCCAGTTGTCTCTAGGCCAAACTGATACCGTCATGGTAGAAAATAAGCTAAGCATCCGTTTTAGTCAGCTTTTCCTTACTGTGACCAAAATAACTGACGAGCACAACTTAGAGGAGGAAAGGTGTATTAGGACTCACAGTTTCAGAGTTGGTCCATGGTTGGCCGGCTCCAAGACAGAAATGTTATGGTCCCAGGGCATGGTGGAAGACAGCTGCTTAGCTCACGGCAGCCAGGAAGCAGAGAGAAAGAAAGGAAGGGACCAGGGACTAATATAGCCCCCCAAAGCCATGCCCACTAGCAGTGAACTGCACCCTCTAGCCACACCCTACCTGCCCACAGTGACCACCTAGTAAGTCCATTCAAATTATAAATCCAGCCGGGTGTGGTGGCGCACGCTTGTAATCCCCGTACTTGGGAGGCTGAGACAGGAGGATCCAGGTTCCCGGCCAACCTCAGCTACTTAGTGAGGCCCTCCGCAACTTAGTGAGACCTGTTTCAAAATAAAGAATAAAAAATAGGGCTGGGGGTGTAGCTCAGGGGTAGAATGCCCCTGGGTTCAGTCCCCAGTACCACAAAAAAAAAGAAAAAAAACACTGAATGGAAGGCGCGGAGTGTGCGGTTATTTCTCCACACATGCGCCATATTCCTTTGTGATCACCGCACTTGAAGAGACGTGTGGCTTCCAGAGGGGTTGGGGCTGAGGTTCTTTCAGGGGCTCATGAAGGTAAGATGGTGGGGCCTCATCCGGGGCGGCCTTCTGTGGCAGGGAAACCTCCGCCATTCTCAGAGCCCTCTGATGCCCCAATCAACGTCTCATAAGATGTCCCCGGCTTGTTTCTCCCCATCAGAACCCTGATGTTAGCTCTGAGCAGGAGTCAGCGGAGCGGGGCCTGTTCAGGAAGGTGAACGACATTTGTTTCTCTATGTGGCATCCTGTGACAGTAACACAGCTTTGTTCTGAGGCTCGGAAAGGGAGACAGCAGATGCAGAGCTGGGTGACCACGGGAGATGCAAAGATGGGGCCTGGTCAGCCATCAGGGCAGCTCGAGCAGCATGGGGGCTGGGAGTGGCGCCGGGGCTACATGTGGAGGAGCCTGGCTTGCCATTTGGTGACTCTTATGGTTTGGGGTCGGAAGGTCCCCCACAAGACTCGTGTGTTGAAAACATGTCCCGATGCAACAATATTCAGAGGCAAAATAACAGAATCAGGGCTCTAATCCCATCAGCGGCTAAATCCAATGAAGGATTAACAATTGGAGTGGATTCACTGGGTGGTAACTTGAGCTTGAGGGGCATGGCCAGAGGAGGTAGGTCCCTGGGGATGTGGCTTTAGGGACTAGATCTGTCCCTGGTCGCTTCCTCCCTCTGTCTGTCTGTCTCTCTTCCCCTTTCCCCCGGTGATGCCCTGAGGACCTGTCACCACAGCTCCCCCCTTGGAAGACAGCCAATCAAGGAATGCCCTCTAAAATCTCCATAATTTCTAAACTATAAGCCCTAAAAACAAAAAAAATCTTCCTTCCTCTAAGTTGTGCTCATGCCTGGTATTTTGGTCACAACCACGAAAATGCTCAAACAATGGCGGAGTGACTTGGGCTGCGTTGAGGCAGAGGCTCGGCCGCCGCCTCGCTCTGCAGTGTGAGCACAATAACAGCTTCTGGGAAGGGCTGCTTCTCGAGAGGGTTAGAGGAGCCAGAGGAGGCGAGGGGTTGGGGTTGCTGCTGACACTTCGTTAGTGCTGTGTGCCTGGGTCGCTGCGGCCGGCTTCTCTCTGCTAGGTGGGCTCCTCCTGAGGCAGCCCTGCTTCCCTTCTGCACCTTTGTACTCTCAACCCTGTGTCGTATATCAGAGAGTAGGAATTCCACTGATATTTGTCCAGTGAATGGGTAGTACTCCTGGCCTCGGTGGGCAGCCTGGAATGAGCCATGCACCGGTGAAAGCGTAGCAGTAGGATCGGCTCTCCTTATCTTGGGTTCCACAAGCAAAGACTCAACCAACCGTGGATTAAAAATATTTGGAGCCAGGTGTGGTGGCACATGCTTGGACTCCCAGTACTTGGGAGGCTGAGACTGGAGGATCCAGGTTCACAGCCAGCCTCAGCTACTTAGTGAGGCCCTCTGCAACCTAGTGAGACCCTGTTTCAGAATAAAGAATAAAAAATAGGGCTGGGAGTGTAGCCTGGAGGTAGAATGCCCCTGGGTTCAATCCCCAGTACCGCAAAAAAAAAAAAAAAAAATTGGGGGGAAGCCAGGCGTCGTGGTGCACTCCTGTAATCCCAGTACTTGGGAGGCTGAGACGGGAGGATCGTTGGTTTGTGGCCAGCTTCAGCAACTTGGTGAGGCCCTCTGCAAGTTAGTGAGAACCTACTTCAACATAAAATAGGGCTGGGGGTGTAGTTCAGAGGTAGAATGGCCCTGGGTTCAATCTCTAGTACCACAAAAAATATACATATATATATTGGGAGAAAAAAGTTGCATCCATACTGAACACATATGTCCTATTTCTCCTCATCACTATTCCTTAAACGGTAGCATGTAACAACTATTTGCATGGCGATTGCATTGTGTTAGGTCTTATAAGTAATCTAAAGATGATTTAAAGTACATGGGAGGATGTTCATCAGTTAAATGGAATTTATATCAGGTATTTTATATCAGGATTTGAGTATCCAAGGGGCGTCCTGGAACCGATCCCTGAAGGCACAGAGGGACAATTACACAGGTAGGCTTTGTGGGATTTAGTAAGCTCCATTTTGTAGTCAATGGTTGTTTCTTAAAACCAAATTGTCCACCAGTCCCATAACCACAACGGGTCCTAGCTAAGGGTCTTCAGCTGAATCAGTGGAGAAGGGACACCCTGTCCCCCAAAAGCTACCCACTGAGTCAGGACAGAGGATTGCACGACCCATGACCTCATCGACTGCACGGAATCCACTTCCAGTGACCGTGGCGACCGCAGCTGGGTGCTCAGGACGTCCACTCGTTTTATTACACATCCTGCTCTCTCGCTGCGGCCCTCCTGATGCCAGCAGAGTTGTGTGGCTAAGTCGTCGATCTTCCACAGTGTACAGGAAAGGGCCAGCGTGAGAGACGAGAGAAAGGAAGGCAGCGGAGAAGGCGGGCTCGGATGACGCAGAGCAGCCTCAGCCCCTAGTCTTGTCCTGCAAGCCTCTCTCACCGCTGGGCCAGGGGCGGGCGGTGCCAGGCGGGCCTGGGAACCGAATGAAAGGTTCCGTGGTAGAATGGCACCAACAACTCTTCTTTTGTTTTCATCTTTGCTGCAGTGGGGAAAGTGTGTTAGACCGGGCGAGGGCAAGGAGAGGTAGCCTGTTGAGAAGTGGCCGCACACTCTGCGGGAGAACGTGGCAGGTGGCTCACGCCTGAGCCCGGAGGTGATGTCACTGTGTCAGGAAGGCTGATGGGAGGGTCAGGATATGGAAACAACACTCCCGTGGCTTTGGAGGAAAACATCTGTATGCCCTAACCCATATGCAAGTCAAAGTTGCCATATTTCTAATTAGTTGCAGTGAGGTCAGGTTTATAGAGAAAACAGGAACCAGAAGTCTGGCAGTATGGAGGGTGCAACTTCTCTGGCTCACAGGGCACTGCGACGCTCCAAAAGACCTTTGCCAAGCCGGGCGTGGGGGTGTACGCTTGTAATCCCAGAACTTGAGAGGCTGAGACAGGAGGATCACTGGTTTGCTGCCAGCCTCAGCAACTCAGTGAGGTCCTCGGCAATTTAGTGAGACCCCATTTCCAAATAAAAGATAAAATAGGTCTGGGGATGTAGCTCAGAGGTAGAATGCCCCTGAATTCAATCCCCAGTACCACAAAATAACAATAACAATAATAATAGTAATAATAATAATATAAAAATAAAATAGGGCTGGGGATGTAGCTCAGAGGTAGAATGCCCCTGGGTTCAATCCCTAGTACCACCAAAAAAAAAAAAAAAGACCTTTGCCAGCTCCAACTTTTATCCATCTGTGCCCTGCTGTGGAATGGGAGGAACCCACACACCTTCTGTCTGTTCCACGCTTTGCTAGGTGCTCAGGGAGCGTAGAGACCAGAGACCAGCCGCCCCCTCCAGGGAGCCTCCAGTCTGGCAGGGCATCAGGTAGGGGCTGTCACAGAGTTGAACGTGTCTTTCGTGCTTGTTCAAGGCAGCCAGAAGTAGGGCATGACTAATTGTTTAATGATAAATGGGACAGAAAATAAGGGACTGTCGGAAATGAAAGGGAGAGCCCTCTCGGGTTTTCCCAGGCAGACCTGGGCTCCAGAAGGATGCCAGGGATTGGGATGAAGCCTTCCCTGAACCACGGCACAAACACGCTGGGGCAGAGGCTCAGGAGGGCCAGGGCTACAGGCGAGAGGACGCGGCACACCCGCATCGGCTGCCAGCACCCGGTGCAGCCTGGGAGCCACGAGCACTTTCCAGCGGAGGGCTGGTGTGTTCCCATGGTGTCTTTAAGGTGACTGAGTTGTCACGGGGGTAGAATGACCTGAGCCAGGGAGACTGGGAGGGACAAGCCACCTGTGAGACTGATGAGGGAACCGAGAACTTGCAACGGGAGGGGGGCTTGGGCAGAAGGGATGGGAGGGGCAGGTAACCAGGCAGGTCAGCTTGGGCGGACGGCTCAGGAGGCCTCGGTGCCTGACTCGGTTGGACCAGGAAGCCTAAGGGGGTACGCGATGGCAGGTGGAAGTCTGGGTGGGGCAGAGGGGCGATGTCCTTGAAGCGCTGGGGGAGCGGCGTGGCTGACTAGGAACATTCTGAACCCGGTGTGTTGGGAACACAAGAGGGGAGCTATCAGATGAAACAGGAAGAGGATGAAGGAGAAAGAAATGGCCTCTGGGACCTTCTGGAATGCAAGGTGTGAGGGGTAGCAGAGCGTGAGCCCGGTCAGGCCAGCAGGAGACAGATGCAATGCTGCAGTTGCGCAGTTTGAGTTTAATAAAGGGATTGTGTGCAGAGACATGGAGAGCCACAGAGATGGCGCCGTGTCCAGGCTGGGAGCCACAGCAGCGGGACTGCAGAGACCACAGGAGGGAGCTGTCACCAGAGGGGCCTCTGTGAAGCGAGTCCTGCAGGTGAGCCCCAGGAATCCGCATCCTGGCTCATTCTCCTCCCCACCAGGAAGGAAGGGAGATACTGCTGAAGTCCCCACCATGATCAGCCTCCAGGTGCCAGAGCTGGTGGCAGAGAGAGGAGGGGGTCTGGAGGGGCAGCTGTGATGGAAACGGTGAGCGCAAAGGGGGCAGGTGCTGGGCGCGTAACGTTGGAGGCGAGGAGCCCTGCTGAGGCCTGGGGACCCGGAGAGAAGGTGGAAGGGGCTGGGGGTGACCCCCAGACAGCAACCAGGACAGGAAAGGGGTGGGTTCGAGTCCAGTAACCAAGCACAGGATATGGTCAGTCCTCCCTCCAGAAAAATGCATACATACATGAAGAGAAAAGACAAACAGGCATGAAGGACTCAAAGCCCAAGTAATAACAGCCAAGAGTCGGAACTGCGCCCCAGCCTGCGTCGAGGAGCTGTTCCCTTCTATGATTCGCCTTGATGAAATTAACGGGAACCAGAATCTCCAATCTCTGTCTCCCTGTTGTTTCTTTTCCCTGACGATCTGACCCAACTGGTGCTTGAGAACAATTTCCTTCAACGAGGAGCCTGGCAGGAAAGAGGCCTTTTCTTACTCAGTCTCTTCAACCCTCAGAACCTGCCTGGTGGCACCAAGGCAGGGAGGGCTGCTGCAGCCTCCTAGGACCCGCGGGATCCTGTGAAATGCGTATTCCCCTCAGGAGGACTAGGGTGTGGCCTGAGATCTGCTTTTCATTTTCTTTTTGTCTTCTTTCTTTTTGGTACTGGGGATTGAACCCAGGGGCATTCTACTTCCAAGCTACACCTCCAGCCCTATTTTATTTTTATTTTGAAGCAGGGTCTCTCTAGGTTATGAGAGACTCACTACTTGCTGAGGCTGGTTTCGAACCCGCCATCCTCCTGTCTCAGCCTCCCAAGGACTGGTGGGATCTCCTTTTCTAACCAGCTCTCTAGGGAGGTGCTGGTGGTCTCTGGAGCCTTTGTGGATAGCAAGGTCCTGGGAGACTTTTGCTTTTCTTTTTTTTTTTTTTTTTTTTTTTGACTGGGAATTGAACCCTGGAGCATTCTACCTCCGAGCTACATGCCCAGCCGTTTGTTCGTTCGTTCATTAATTCATTATTTATTTATTTGAAACAGGGTCTTGCTAAGTCGTTGAGGGCCTCACTAAATTGCCAAGCCTGACCTTGAACCTGTGATCCTCCTGTCTCAGCCTCCTAAGGACTGGGATTACAGGTGTGCGCCACCACGCTCTGGCTCTGGAAGACTTTTCCTTGAGGATTAGGATAAAACAACAGAACCGGAAGCTAGGTGGTCATAGGTATGAGAACCAGATGGTAAACATCTCCACAAAAGAAAGTACCCACACCAGTGAGCCGCCTCTGCCCGGCCGCGTGGCCCGCTGCCACCCTTCTGGATAAAGAAAACCCTGCACCTCCGGGAGGTGTGCTCCCCTGGGACACACTGGACGCTGCTTTTTTAAAGCAGGTGCGGCTGCAGGCACAGCCTTCCATGCACACTGTAAATTACTGTGAATGGCGGCAGTGGTGCATAAACAGCTTGGCCTTGTGGTTCACACACCTCCTTCTTCTCCAAACGGTTCTGTAGTTCACGGCCCGGCCATTTTTCACCACCGCCCTCTCCCCCTGCCTCCTGCACACACTGCACAGGCTTCCCTTCCGCTTCTCAGGGTGAAGTGAACTCGTGAACAGACGCAGCTATTTCATGAGCTCCTTGAAATGCCTCCTTAACACCGCTAATGGCGGGGCTGGCCTCCCTGCCCCTCACCGCCACCCATACATTTCAGGAAAGGCAGGTCCCCGGCGTCTATCCGTGGCACTCATTCACTCAAGAGTGCTGTTGGAGCTTTCCTGGAGTTCAAAAACCACCAGGCGTCTGAGGATGGCGATTTCTCAGACCCACGCTTCGGGCCCTCCTGCCCTGGGCGGAAGCCACCCGGGAGGACAGCAGAGTGGCCGGCCAGCATCCGGTCCTTCTCGACTCTGGGGTCCTCAGCCGGGGACTTACCTTCCAGTTATTACCTGTTGTTTATTTACTCCTAATCCTGGAGTGATGAGCCGAAAACCAGGGGTGTGGTTAGCATCATGCGACAGTTTATGTTGAAAATCAAGGTGTGACCAGGCTCCTCCCCACCCCATGCCTGCCTGGGCTCCATGGTCTTTTCCTTCTCTTTGCTGAATGTGTCCTTCATACCCACTAAACCCACCAGGAAGTACAAGTTCACCCCCTATCTCTGGATCATGCTAGATGATGGAGACTTAATTTACTGCAAGTAGAATCACACACACACACACACACACCTCAGAGACCGGAAGGAGCAGCGCTGTCACAGCATGCAGATAGTGCAGAACTGCTATGCAGGTGCTGCGCGCCCAGGGCTGCAGCCAGTGCTCCTCCTGCAGTCACTCGTTGCTGTGTCGGGCGCCCCTGGGAGGCCAGGGCAGGGGGACTTCCTCGTGGCACAGAGAAGGCTCCTGGGACACGCATGGGTCAATGTGCTTCTCTCGGGGTGCTCAGCAGGGCATGGGTATTAGACCTGCCCGACTCCAGATCCCCAGCTCCTCACCCTGCTCCCTGGCTTTAGACCAGCTCCAGCTGCCCGCACCTATAACTCCAGTGCTCAGTGACACCTGGGTCGCTGGGGAGCTGCAAGTTCAAATTGAGCAGCCCCTTAGCTAAGGCATGGCAGTCTAACAGCAGCTGCGTCCTGATGTGGACCTGGATTAGCATGCCCCCGTGTGGGCCTCGCAGTGCACCCCTGCATCCAGGGCTTCTGTCTGGGCATGCGCCTTCAACGGGAAGTCCCAATCCCCTCCCCCCCCAGGCCACTCGTGCCCTCTCAGGTGTGCTGTCCCTCATGGTCAGCACACCCTCCCTGGTGCCCGGTGCCAGGACCGCTCCTGGCAGCTCAGCAGAAGGGCCTGGACTTGGGTCCCAGGAGGCTCTGGACCCAGTATTCACTTTGTCCAACTGAGTCAGGCACTTAAGACATAAAAGGTCCAGGCCCCAACGCAGGGGTCTCTGAAAGCCGGCTGATTTAGTTGGGGTGAGCGGATATACAATAGGATCAAAGCGTGATGGGCACGTGTTCAGGGAAGCCACAGGCGGGTGCACTGGAGAGAGAGGCCAGACAGAGGGGCCTCTAGCCCTGTGTCCAGGGCCTCGAGGCCACTGACAGTAAGCACACAAGTCAGTCCATAACACACACCAGGGCAGCTTTACAACGGGGAGTGGAGCCGGGCATGGTGGTGCACACTTGTAATCCCAGTACTTGGGAGGCTGAGACAGGAGGATCGCAGGTTCAAGGCCAGCCTTAGCAACTTAGGGAGCCCTTGTTTCAAAATTTTAAAAAGGGAGCACTGGGGGTGTGGCTCAGAGGTAAAATGCCCCTGGGTTCAATCTCTAGTACCAAAAAAAAAAAAAAACCCACAGGGCTTGATAACCAGCTGCCCTCCACCTTACAGGAGCTCAGGAGGCTTCAAGCCAGATCAGCCTCTGAACCTACGAGGTGGAGGAGGTGGTGGTGCCTCTGGCACTTACACTGGCCGCTACCTGGGTGGCCTGAGTCCAGACCTTGGCAGGGGGCTGAGAATGTTCCACCTGGAGCCCATGGCCCCCTGGCCACCACGTGCCGTGAGTGTGCAGAGCCCCAGCAGAGCATGCGCATACCAGGAGCTCCGAGCATGGAGGCCGGGAGGTGTAGCAAATTAAAACAGCTGAAGTCCCATCACCTGCCCCTCTTTGAGGCCGGCCCTAAATACCTAATCCCGGAGCCTGCTCTTCTGATTCGGGCTAATAGGTTTAACCGCAGTGCGCCGGCCTGGTGAGCAGCTGCGAGGAGCGGAGCAATAAATTGGATTGTAAACGCTCAGGATAGAGACGTGATTACCGCGTTTTGACGATGACCTGGCTGTCCGCGTGCACGGAGGGAAGCGTGCGTTCTCTTTGTACTTCTGCGGGAAAAACATAGCCAGGTTAAACCCGCGGCGTTATTATATCATCATAATCTAGCACGGATCGATCGCTCACCGCTCCGGGGACACACAGCCTCACCAGGAACCCCACACCGTCCCTGCCAGGCAGGCTCCCCGGCCTTTCTGCTTTTCATGGCCCAGGGCCACAGGCTGGTGACCGCGGCAGCCAGGACCCCAATCCGAGGCGACAGGCTCAGAGCCCTTGCTAACGAGTAAAAGTTATGCGTTGCTTTCATTACTCTGAGGAGAAGGAAAATAGGTCAATTTTCATCTTTCAAATCGCATTTCCTTTTCATACCTGAGGGATTCCTGTGGTCTCTGGGCCCCCCCAAACCCAAGCACTTGCTCCCTCTACCTGGAGCAGCCCATCCCCTCTCATCCTAGGGCCAGTGGTCCCCAGCTTTGTGTCCAAGCATGCCACTGTGTTCCCGTCTCCTTGTACGGTATTAAGAATCTCACAGGTGCCGGGCATGGTGGCACACACCTATAATCCCAGTACTTGGGAGGCTAAGACAGGAGGATTGCAGGTTCGTGGCTAGCCTCAGCTACTTAGAGGGGCCCTCCGCAACTTAATGAGACCCTGTTTCAAGATAAAGAATAAAAATAGGGCTGGGGGTGTAGCTCGGAGGTAGAATGCCCCTGGGTTCCATCCCCAGTACCACAACAAAAAATACAAAATAAAAAAAGGAAAGCCAGGCATGGTGGCACACACCTATGATCCCAGTACTTGGGAGGCTGAGACAGGAGAATCGCAGGCTGGAGGCCAGCCTCAGCAACTTAGCAAGACTCTTAGCAACCTAGCAAGACTCTCAGCAAACTAGTGAGACCCTGTTCCCAAACAAAAAATAAAAAGAGCTGGGTGTGTAGCTTGGAGGTAGAATGCCCCTGGGATCCATCCCCAGTACAAAAAAAAAAAAAAGAATCTCACAAAAGTGAACTCTAAGCCATTGTACCAAGTACCAGCCGCTTTCTATTTTTTGCTCTTCTACTTAAATTTTCAAAGAATCTAAAATAGCAGTTGCCATTTTTTGCCATCTTCTCTTCTGCAATATTTAATTCTTCCTCGGGCGCTTTGACATCGCGGCGCCCCAGGATTAACCTCCACTTTTGAGGAGAGTCTATCAGCCCAGAGAGGCAGAAAATGTATTTCACCAAGTGGCAGAGACGGGCGGGCCGCGGCGTCGCTGGATGAGGCCACTCACCCGTCCACGGAGCCCAGGCCGGCCGCCTTGATTAAACGCATGCTGATTTTTAAAAAGCAAAGTTTCCCCGCAAAGACCAATTTTCAGGGGATTAATACAGAATGAATAATGCATTGGGAAAGGACTACCAGGGCAATGCTTAATTGGAAGAGGGAGAATCGTCTGTGGGGAGGTGGACACGTCACCCTCCAGATGGAAAGCAAGTTTGAGGGGTGCACGGGTCTCAAGCCAGTGGGAACAAGAGGGCAGCTCCCCATGTCCAGCCAGAGGGCGAGGTCACGCCACCTCTTTTCCTCTAATTGTTTCTTTTTTTGTTTGTTTGGTACTAGGGATTAAACCCAGGGGCATTCTACCTCTGAGCTATACCCCTAGCCCTATTTTATTTTGAAGCAGGGTCTCACTAAGTTGCTGAGGGTCTCTCTAAATGGCCGAGACTGTCCTCAAACCTGTGATACTCCTGTCTCAGCCTCCCAAGTACTGGGATGACAGTGACCACTGCAGCCAATCCCAATCCAGGACCCCAATCCGAGGCGACAGATTCAGAGCCCTCTCCTAACGAGTGAAGATGGGTGTGCCACACCCTTCTTCATCGTCTGTTTCTTAAGAACTGCCAGAGAAGAGGGGAGGGAAGAAGCATGCCAGGGATGAAGGTGTAGGTGACTTCTTTTTTATTTGAAGGTCCTAATGAAAAGCCTTATTCTCGACCAGGCACGGTAGTGCACGCCTGTAATCCCAGTTATTTGGGAGGCTGAGACAGGAGGATCGCAGGATCGCGGCTAGCCTCAGCAATTTAGCGAGACCCTGTTTCAAAATAAAAAGGGCTGGAGGTGTAGCTCACAGGAAGAATGCCCCTGGGTTCAATCACCAGTACCACCAAAAAAAAAAAAAGAAAGAAAGAAAGCCTTATTCTCTTACTTAAGTCAGACGATGCTAATTTCAGATGTTTTTGCACACCTCTTGCCTGACTCTGCCCCTGGCTTCACTCCTCACGCCCCTTGGGTCAGCCCTAAAATGTCTAAAGTGTATCCCTCTCCGGAGCCTTCTGCAGGCGGGTAGCGGCGATGGTTCTCCTGCGTCTTCCACGTACCGCTCTTCCTTTCTGCTCTGTTCAGACAGCCGGTTCTCTTGGTCTGTGGGGCGTGCAGTTTGGGGCTTCTCGGACTGAAAATGTCAGAATTCGCTCACAGCAGTAGCATAAAAAAGGAATCGTTTCCTCCCTCCCAACTCCCTTGATTTTTCAAGAAAGGTTTCTAAGCTGTGCTGTTGGAAACGTTCTGGCCAGGCCTGTGTGGGGCGATGTAAAGTAACTCTTGGCTGATTCGCTTGAGTCCAGATAAATTGCTTACCCTTGCCAGCTCACCTTCTCCTCCTCTTCTTCCTCCTCCTCCTCCTCTTATTCCTCTTCCTCCTCCCCCCTCCTCCTCTTCCTCTTCTTCCTCCTCCTCCTCTTCTTCCTCTTCCTCCTCCCCCTCTTCCTCTTCTTCCTCCTCTTCCTTTTCCTCCTCCCCCTCCTCCTCCTCTTCTTCCTCCTCCTCCTCTTCTTCCTCCTCTTCTTCCTCCTCCTCCTCTTCTTCCTCTTCCTCCTCCCCCCTCCTCCTCCTCTTTTTCCTCCTCCTCTTCCTCCTCCCTCCTCCTCCTCCTCTTCTTCTGCTCCTTCTTTTCCTTGAAAAATACAATGAAAGAGGGCCTCTATATCATTTTAGAGAGGCCACTTTTAGCTCAATTCTGCTCTGCCCCCGACCCCTCGAGAAGCAGAGGACGCCTCCCGTTTTCCACGTTTCCCTAGGATCCCTGATTTAGAACATGAAGTACAGGAGGCACCTGCACCCGGGATGCTGTGAGCTCCTTCCCAACAGTTCTCACCTGTAAAGGTGGGCGCCCCTCCTGGGAAGGCCGGTCCTCCAGCTCCCCTGCTCTCTACTCTCTGCTGGGACCCAGGTTTGCAGGAACTGCAGAGCCAGGCATGGGGTGGAGAGAATGCCCTCTGGCATTAGTACCCAGGGCTCAGGGGCGTGAGAATTGCCTGGGGCAGGGGCAGGCCTTCCCTTTAGAAACCTTCTTCCAGTTGGGCATGGTGGTGTGCACCTGTAATCCCAGTTACTCGGGAGGCTGAGGCAGGAGGATCGCTTGATCCCAGGGGCTCTGGCCCTGAACTGAGCAGATGGACTCTCTGGGGGAAGGACCTAGGTCTCAGGACTTTGTCAAACGGCCCACGTGCACGTGCGGAGCAGCCACATTGGAGAAGGACTGCTGGAAAGGCGCCGTTCACCAGCTCTCTGCCACGGGGCTTCCCGTGCATTCGCGTTGCTTCCAGCTCCATTTTATTTGCAACCCATTGCAGCTTCCTTTCCCTCCACAGTGGTCACAGGCACAGCCTTGAACAGCCACGGCTCTCCCCAGGAAGGTGCTAAAGCTTGCGGCCTCAGCCGAGCTCCCACTCCGTCCGACCCAGGAAAGCAGCTGCCTTCTAACCACAGTGGCAGACACTTCCCAGGTCTGCCGGAGCCATTGGGTGGCCCTCCACCACTCTCACTTAATTTCCAAAAGTGAGGATGTGCCTGGGCTCTGTTAGTTCCAAGATTTTCTTTTTTTTTTTTTTCAAATTAAAGGATGCCTTTGTCTTTGGAGCCAAGAGAGTCCTTTGTTCTAGAATCCTCCCACCGGTGTTTCTTTCCAAGTTAAGTTGTGGGCCCTTCCACGGCTAGAGTGTTGGGGCCTTTATATAATCATAGTAGGTCTTTGAAACACATCTACCAATGTTTATTTTTTATTTTTTAATTTTTCAGGGATTGAACCCAGGGGCATTCTACCTCCGAGCTACACCCCCAGCCCTATTTTTCATTCTGTATTTTGAAATAGGGTCTCGCTAAGTTGCGGAGGGCCTCACTAAGTAGCTGAGGCTGGCCGCAAACCTGCAATCCTCCTGTCTCAGCCTCCCAAGTACTGGGATTACAAGCATGCGCCACCACACCCGGTTACAGGAGAACGGGTGTAAAGTAGCATCCTGTGAAGCAGGAAGAGCAAAGCGGAGCAGCCATCATCGTAACCAGCCACTCCTCTTCAGACTGTGATAAGGGTGGTGTGTATTTCCCCTCAGAAGACCGGGTACCTCGGGCGCAGGCCCCAGGCGCAGCCTCTGACTTACCCACTGTCTGTGCAAGTGAACTGTTAGGTACTATTTCATTTCTGCAAATTGTTTCTCTTCTGCTGACCTCGAAAGGTTCTGATGTGGTTGCACAGAGATGTCTGCGGAGGCATCCTGGGAAGCCGAGCACCACGTGCCGCCACATACCTTGAAAACATCATCCATTAAGACTCCGCTGCTGGCCAGGCCGTGTCCTTGCCCTAGAATGAGCGCATTCAAGACTCGATCCCGCAGAAGAACAGGGCTGGGGGTGGAGCTCGGAGGTAGAATGCCCCTGGGTTCAATCCCCAGTAAAAAAAAAAAAAGAATACGTTCCTATTGTTAAGTGCCATGTGACTACTTAGAACTGTTTTCTCTCCCGCATATCTAAGCCTCACTTGATTCTCTGATCACTGCCTTCCTCAAGACCCCTGGTGTGATGCGGAACAGTAGTGACAAAAATGGGTATCTGTCCCGCCCTTGCCTCTCAGCTTTCAATGCTAGATTGTTTTGTAGGTTTCTGTAGGAATGGATACGCAGTTTTATCGATGTCTTTACCAGAATTTATCAACATGATTGTGTGGTTTTTCTCCGTTGATCTGATAATGAGATGGATGAGTTTTTATTGTTGTTGTTGTTTTTGCATTTCTAAGATAAACCCTCCCAGGTCATATTGTGTTACTCTTTTAAGACAATACTAAGTTTGGCTTAGGAAATTGTAGTAGGGTTTTGACTTATGCATGCATTAATAAGATTGTGCTTCTAACTCCGACTCTACATCAAAGTACTGACCTCTTGCAGATGGGCCAAATGTCCCCCCTCTTGACAGTCTATTAAATTAATATTGAATGTCTTCCTAATGTTGGGGGTCTATGGGGACAAAGAAAACATGACTTGACAGCAGGGAACAGGCTTTATTTAGGAATAAAACCTGGAAGGAGGCGTCTGACCGAGGAGAGAGCCCACTAGAGTCAGAAGCCTGCCTCCTTACAGGCTAGGGGCTTTTTATGGGGCAAGGAGAGGGGTTACAGGAGTAGTCATGTAAGCCGCTGGTTGGTGTGCTAGTGGCCAGGTCATGTAGGGCAGACAATGGTCAGGGGGCGTTTCTCTTTCTTTGTTCCTTTGATCTCAGTCCTCCTCCGGCATGACCTCACGGCCAGACCTCACAGTGCCCACACCCGGTAGATGTCCTACCTGGCATTTGTAGGCATTTTGGGTCACTGGACTGTGGTCCGTAATTGGCTATTTTAGTGCTGAGTCACTTTCAGTACCCAAGTTATAACTTTGTCAGTAAATTGAGAAGCTTTATATAGTTTCTATGTTCTCTTCAGTTTAGCACAGGTATTAATATGTCCTTTATACTTGATTATTAAAAGGAAAAGTGGTAAAACCATGTGGGTGTGGGACCTGGTTGGCAGGGGCCACCTTTCACTTCTGTCCCCTCTGGTTACTGATCTTTGTAGTTTTTCTACCTCTTAATGAGTCATTTTCATAGTGTATACATTCCCAGAAAAAAAAAATGTATTTCTACCTCATTTATTTTTCAAATGGATTAATATTTGTATATGCTCTAACAATTTTGAAATCCAATCGTGTCTATAGTGGTATCCTCTTTGTTATGCCTAATTTGTTTAGATTAAGTCAGACTGGCTTTGTATTGGCCTTCATATCTTTGAGGTTTAATGATCAAACCGACTTGTTCCTCTTTCATCATCCTATCTTTTATTGAATCCCTTCTACTTTGTTAGCTTTTTAATTTCTTGATGACGGGTGGATTCCCTATCTTTCCAGATGCATTTGAACTTGGGTCTCCCTTTGATGCGTCTGTGGATTGTGAGCCGAGTGCTCCGGCCGCCGCCGTTCCTCTACCATCTCTAATTTCAGCTTTGATTTTCTTTCATCAATTACTCATGGGGCAGAGCTCCAAGTGGCTCAGAGTGTTTCTCTTTTGAGGGTTTCATTGAGATTTATATTTGTGGACTAATACGTGGTCATTTTTTTTAAAGTGTTCCATGGACATGTAAACGTTTTTTTGGGAGCTGAGTGTAAATATGAAAACCATCCAGCTCGATGACTGCGTATTCAAATCATGTTTTTGTCAATTTCTGAGGAAGATGTACTGCTAACATCTCCACAATAATCGTGGATTTCATAATTGCCATGCACATTTCTAAACATGTTACACAGCCCCACAGTGTGTGGCTCAGTGAAAAAGGTTTGTGACTATTTTCTCCCCTGGATTGGATTTTTAGTCCACGTAAAATATTCACTTATAGCCAGGCATGGAGGTGCACACTTGTAATCCTAGTACTTGGGATGCTGAGACAGGAGGATCACAGGATCGAAGCCAGTCTCAGCAACTTAGCGAGTTACTATTAAAAAAATAAAAATGGCTAGAGGTGTAGCTTGGAGGTAGAATGCCCCTGGGTTCCGTCCTCAGCACCAAAAAAGAAAAAATATTTGCTTTTGGCCTTGAATTCTATCTTGCATAATAGTAACAGTGCATTTTTTTAAAGAACACTTACTAGGTTTATCTCTATTCTATATCATTTCAAGTCTTCTGAAAACAGCTAGTTTGGTTCTATATATTTCCCATATGAAAGCCTATCTTTTAGTAGGGAATTTAAAACTATTTGTATTGTGACTATTGAGAGATGTGGACTTCCCTCTGTCGTTTTTCATTTTCTACTTAATGTTTCTCTTTGTTCCTTCCTCTCACAGTGCCCTTTTATTTACCACTGTACCCGATGCTTGCTTTCCTCTTTTTTATCCTTCGGAGCTTTGGAAGTTCCACATCCTGTTCTTTAGTTGTTCAGAGTATTTAACACTCGTCACTGATAATGTTTTATTAAGAATTTGTCATTTCTCTTACCCCAAGACAAAACCTTTTGCCCATTTTTACACGTCTTCAACTTCCAAGGCCCCTTTCCTGTGCTTTTCACCGTAGCCTGCTTTTATTTTACCAGTGCAGGCTCTCTCTGAAGATTGGATTCTTTCTCGGTGAGGGGAAGGAGACATATGTGCTTGGTCTACCATGTTGAACCAGAAGTCACACAAGGATGCGTACAGGGTTGGTCCACACGGAGACCGAGGCTGGGTGCGGGGCCGTGTTTGTATTGGCAGCACCAGTCATGTACACTAGCTGCTGCTATTCGCATGTAACTATTAGCAAATGAAATTAAATACTTCAGTTGCCTAGTAACTAATCCAATCTGAGAAAGAGGCAAAAATAGAATACATAAATTTAGAACTTTTAGGCCGCGTGCCAAGCAAAATATTCTTGCTTGTATCCTCTCGATCATCTGTGATTTGAATGGAAGAAAGAGTATTTTCATGTCAAAGAGGCAACATTGATGTTGACATTTCTCGGGGAAAGTGAATTCCCTCGATGGCGGAACACAGACGAGAGGCAGGCTGGCTTTCCAGGGACCTCCAGCCACACTAGCCTCCAGTGTCACCATTTACAAGAAACTGATGACTATGAATTTACTTTTCTGACTTAATTAAAAAGTCAAAGGGCAGTATGTGATGCCGGCTGCATGAGACTGTTAGAAGAAAAGTAGAAGCCATCTGGTTTACCCATTTCCATACAAAATTCAAAGTATCATTTTGCCTTCTAAGTAGCTTTTCAACAAGACACAGAAAATTAAGACATAGTTTAACCTAGTACTTGGGAGGCTGAGACAGGAAGATCACAAGTTCAAGGCCAGCCTCAACAACTTGGTGAGACCCAACCCTGTTTCAAAATAAAAAGGTCTGGGGACATAGCTCAGTGGTAGAATGTCCTTGAGTTCAATCCCCAGAGGCACAATACAGTTTATCGGAGAAATCATTGGAATCACATAATATTGGAGTTTAAAGAAATACCAGGATAAATTGACATTAAATGTGATGTCACATATTTCTTTGCCTCCGTAAAAAATGAAAAAAGCACAGCTGCATGTATTTATGTCAGGATATAAAGTTTTAAAAAATAGCCAGGCATGATGGCACACACTTGTAATCCCAGTACTTGGGAGGCTGAGACCAGAGGATCGCAGGTTCGAGGACAGCCTCAGCAAGTAGTGAGACTCATCAGCCTAGCAAGACCCTGTTTCAAAATAAAAATAAAATGGAGCTGGGAGTGTAGCTCGGAGGTAGAATGCCCCTGGGTTCAATCCCCAATACCACAAGAAAAAAAAATGTTTCAAAGAGTAAAAAATTATTCTCCCCAAATGAAAATAATATAAAATTTAAAGAAGAGTTGTAAGAATAGTACAGTGAAATCCCAGAGACTCTGGACCCAGGTTAATCACTTTATCATCTTTCTTCCTCTCTTTCACACACACATACATACTTTCTTAAACCATTAGAGAATTAGTTCATCTCTAAATATTTCAACCTATCATTCCAAGAACCATAACCAAGTACAATCATACGATTCAGTAGATTTAGCCTTGATAGAATACTGTATTGGTTTGCTGGTACTAATGCAATATCACAATCCATATTCAGACTGTTTTCACTTATCCCAATAATGTCCTTTAGAGACCTTTTTCCCTTCATCCAAGCCATAGCAGAAGCGCACAGTCTTTTGACCTTTCATCAGCCGCAGCCTTTCTCCCTTTCCCGACATTGACAGGTGTGTGCGTGCACACGCGGTACCGGGGATTGAACCCAGGGCCTCGTGCGTGCTGGGCAAGTGCTCAACCACTGAGCCACCCCCACACACACCTCTTCAGTCATTAATCGAAGTATTGTTTGGGATCCTTGAAGCCAGAGATTCCCAAAGTCAGTGTTCCCGCCCCCGGGGAGGGCACTGCACCCAGCTAGGGAGGCAGTAGTAACCTCAGGTGCCATTGGGGGGACATTGAATAAAAATAAGAGGGCAAAGCCAGGCATGGTGGCACACACTTGTAATCCCAGTACTTGGGAGGCTGAGACCAGGGAATCCGGGTTCACGGCCAGCCTCAGCTACTTAGTGAGACCCCATTTCAAAATAAACAAAAATGGGGCTGGGGGCGTAGCTCGGAGGTAGAATGCCCCTGGGTTCAATCCCCAGTACCAAAAAAAAAAAAAAAAAAGAAAGAGGGCAGCAGAAGCACTCAGGGATGCACTGAGTAATTTTTTTTTTTTTTCTGAAAAGGAGGTGGTAAGCCAGGAAGTTTAAACCCTTAAGAGGACCATCAAGTGGGAGATGGTTAGCAAACCTTAGAGCCAGGCCCCCCAAAGCATAGCTCTGGGCTGGGGGTGCCAGCGTGTCCCAGGTGCCACCATTCAGCAGGCAGGAGGCACTTCCCAACGCAGGGCCTCTTCCCCAACTCGGAAAGCAGCAGTCATCTGAGCATGAAACCTAGTTTTCTCACTCCGTTCCAGAGACGTAAAATCTCATTAAAAAAAAAAAAAGAGGCCACCTAATTGGCAAAAATATTTAGGCTACCTAAATATTCTTCTGTTACTAAGTTAGCAAATTAAGTTTTTAACCTGAGACCCACTTTCACTGCTGAGAAGCGTGAGTTAAAACAAAGAACGGGACGCAGAAGGCAAGTGTGTGTTTGGGCCAGAGAGGGCGTTTGTGTGCGTGAGTTTGTTTACACGTGGAGTTAGAAGAAATTGCCAAACAGCGGCTTTTTGTCCTTGAAACTGAAGGGCTTCGTGCCCACGTGCCCCGGGCTTTCCGCCCCCACCCTCAGGCCCATGTACGGTGTAGATGCTGCAGAGTGTCAGGCGGTTCTTCCGGCCTCTTGGTGTGAGCTCTTTGCTTAGCGTCCAGGTCTGTTCTGTTCTACAGCTCCTTCTTCCTCCCCTCCCATCTTTCTGCAGTTATTTCTAATCTTACAGTGCAGACCAGACCCGTTATGGCGGTCATCTGTGGGCTGTGGTGCCAGGTCCTGGGACTACTCACATATTGTGGATCGTTCCAGTGTGCGGCTCTCCCCTTTGCTAGAATTCTGAGTGTCGCTTCTCTCCTGCTTCCCTTCAGCTCCATGAGCGCCTCCTCAGTCTTTGTTTTGGGCAAAACCAGTGGTGTTGCCCAGACCAGGGGAGATGTGGGCAGCTTTAGGGAACAGAGACATCCCTTCCCGGTTCCTTTCATGCATCAAGCACTTTAGGAGCATCTACTCCATGCCAGGCGCTGTTCTTGGCACTAGACATACAGAAGTGAGCGGGTCGGATGGGTTCCTGCCCTCGCAGAGCCTCTGTTCCAGTGGGAGCTTATAATCTAAAAGCATAGAAGTACAGGAAGAAGGTCCATCCAAGTGGAGATGAATGTTCTGGTAGAGTCAGAGGCAATAACACGAAGGCCGGAGCGGGGCGGGGGGGGGAGGGCGGCTAGGGCACTCACTCTGGCTTCCCCAGGCCATCTCAGCCAGATCCCCTGACTCCAGGTTCCCTCTGCACAGGCTGCCTGTCTGTTCCCTCTTTTCCCTTGTGCTGGGTGCAGGAGAGATGTGGAGAGAAGCTATCAGGGGCCCCGGAGCTCCTTATTGATGATCTGCGAAGATGCTAAGCTATTCAATGTCTCTTGCAGTCAAGACAGGGCATACATCTCACAGGCAGAACCTGGGTCAGGAAACCGAATGAATCCAATTAATAATCTGAGAAATTCACGAAGAAAAAAGTCATTTGCTTAAGGGGAAGCTGTTAGAGCATTGTTTAACCTAATTTTTATGTGGAAATGAACCAGAACTATATAGTACGACACCTTTAGAGCAGATGTCACCTTGCCTGTAAGTCCTAGACATGCTGTGACCATACTGTGCAGTTAATTCAATGACTTTCTGTAATGCCTAGTGATTACCATTCCGGTCACCTCTGCTCCTAAGATCGGGCCATTTGCAAGACTCTCTTCTATTATCTTTCAAAAACCAAAAGGTAACAGATTGAAATTAGGACTTCAGACAGCGTAGGTGTTGCTTTTTCACATCTTTTCGAAAGGTTGGGGGGTCTTTGGGCTCCGGTGTGAATTTTTAGAGTGCACACATTTTTAGCCCGGACTGGGGATGAGAGGCAAGAAGAGCTGTATCTGTCAGAGTTTAATTGGTAGCAAACTTCTAAGCCATCGAATGGGCTCCTTGTCCTTGAGCGCCTGCCTGAGAGAGACGCATTATCGGTTTAGCCGTGAGCAATTTTATTTCCCAAAGTACAAAAAGATGCATACACACCTTTCCAGAAAAGTATATGCTTTCACCAAAACTTGACCTCAGGCTCTCCTTTGAGGAGGCCATACTTCCCACCTTCAGGGGCTGGTGGTGCTTTAAAGTTTGAAGAAAGTTCCAGAAGCAGAACCCTTGGCCAGCCCTTGAATAATACGTAGATTTTTATCACAATCAGATAGAAGTCCTAGGTCAGGGATTCCCCTCCCCACCCACACCTGGACAGCACCAGCGCCCAGTAGCAGGAGGTTCCGACGGGCAAAGCCTGAGTGGCCCTGTGATTCCTGGTGACCTTTAGTGACCCCCACCCCGTAGGTCCACCACCGCCTCTCCTCCTGCATCCCAGCTCTGAACATGGCCCGCTGCAGCACAGAAAGTGGGGATGACTCCCGTGGCACCTTACCCGAGAGAGCAGCCTCCTCATCCGGAAAGAGAAGAAAAGAAACGTCTTCCATGTGTGCAAGTCTTTTGTTTAACACAATGTGAAAGTAACCTGGAAAGACAGAAGTCAACATGCGAGGCTCCCAAGAAAACCGAGTAGCTCAAGCAGGATGCGCGTGCAGGCCGAGTGCGGGATTCAGCGGGAGAATCGGTCTCCTGGTAATTATGTGCATCCGTTAGCACGGCAGCGGTCCTTTGTCGGAAACCCACACAGTGACAGTCTCTCTCCAGAGAAGCGCCGCCGGCCCGTGTGGCCTGCAGCTAGATGGCCCTCGCCAGTCCCCCGCGAGATCCCGCGGGTCACACCATATTAAAGGCAGAGTTTGTTGGGGTTTGTTTTGTTGTTTTTAATCTCAGACTCCGCCGCCGGCAGGGAGGCACAAGATGTTTATTATCATTTTCCAGACACTGCCAACAAAAGCGCTCCTTGCGAAGGAAAATTAAATGTTAAGGTTTCATGGTGGGGGAGGGTGCGCTGCGGAAGGCTGGGGGGGGGAGTATCATTTCCTCTAGGAAGGAAAAAATATGGGGCCCACCGCTGTAAACAGAGCTTCAGCCTCAAACTGGTAATTCTTACCCGTAATATGTTTTGTCAGGCAAGTCTTCAATACAGATTAAAATGAAATGCCAAGTCATTTCCACCTCTCGGCCCGCGTCTGGGAACAATGGAGAATGTTGTGATGAACGTCAGTTAAGGGCTCTTACACTTATGGGCTCTAGATTCAGCCCCAGCAGCAAGGAAGTGGGAGGGGCAGCTGCGTGCAGGGAGGGGAAGAGCAGCCCTAATGCGATCCCCCTGCTGACCGACTGAGCAGAAAGTGGACCCGAAACAAAATCAGGATGCTAAGATAAGATGGCCCCTTGTTAATTAGGCCCAGGGCATGAAATGTGATTTTTCTTTTTGGGGGGGCTCTGGGGCTTAAACTCAGGCATTCTACCTCCAAGCTACACCCCCAGACCTGTTTTATTTTTATTTGTAAACAGGGTCTCATTAAGTTGTGGAGGGCCTCACGAGGTTGCTAAGGCTGGCCATGAACCTGTGATCCTCCTGTTTCAGCCTCCCAAGAACTAGGATTACAGGTGTACACCACAGCACGTGAAATGTGATTTCTAAGAGCTGGGTCCCCTTGGAGGAGGGTCTCTGTGTGTTTCAGATGCCTGTCCAGTGGGTTCTGTTTCACTGGAAGGAGGGGCGACTGGTCCCTGGCATCTGAGCCCTGGTTCAGCCAGGCCTGTCTGGTAGCATTTCGAATCTGTCCCTTCCCTCCGGTTCCACCTTGACAGTGCCGTTACCTTGCTTCCCTGCGGGTGACTGCCTTGGCAATTCTGCATCCTAAATACCCAGAGCGAGGGAATTTTGAGTAGGATAAAAGCGGATGCACCCACGGATTGTCACCGAGGATTTAAACGTCACCTTTCTCATGACTGGCGAGTGCCCCGTGCTTATTTCCCTCACCCTGTTCTTTCTGATTGAGGAGTTTGGTTTTCGCCTTTTCTCTCACCATTTGGAATGGGAGCTTTCACTGGAAATTGCCCCTAATTTTCCGGTTGTGTCGGTAACAATCAACACTTGCATCCGGTAATCATCGCCGGCAAAGTCTCTGTGCGTTTGAAGCCTGGCAGGTCACGTCCGTCTCCCCCTCGTGGTCGCAACAACCAGCCAGTTCACTTCAGTGCTTACGTGTTTTCTGTCGGTTTGTTTTTAAAACACTGTTTGCCACGTTCTGTGGCATTAAACCCAGCTTTCTCAGATGTTGAATCGCAAAGAGGTTCTTGCAGGATTTCTGGAACACATGGGGGAAAACTCTCTTCCTGTGACCGGAGCGGAAGTCCCAAAGGCAAGAGGAGTAAAGCAAGGGTGCTGGGTACCACTGTCTTCACTGGTGCCCCTGGGGGGCTCCTCTTCCCCACGTCATCTGGTTTGATCTGCACAATGCCCCCATCTTATCCACAAGGACACTGAGCTTGCCGGCTTGCCCAAGACACCGCACAGCCAAGAACACGGCACTCAAGCCTATGCCCGTGTCTGATCCTGTCTCAAGTTACATTCTCACTGCTATAATCCAAAAGACCAGACCACACAGCTTAGAGGAAGGAAGATTTGCTCCCAGTCTCATGGCGATTCCAGTTCCATCCATGTGAGGCTGGGGTCTATGGATCTTAGGGCCTGGCGGTGGGAAACAGAGAGGGAGAGAGCAAGGGCTCTGCTCCTCACATCATGGAGGCTAGAAGCAGAGAGAGCAAGCAAGAGGATTAGGGACCATATATAATCTCCAAGGCCATACCCCCAGGGACCCACCTTCTCCAGCTATACCCTGCCTGCCTAGGTTGCCACCCAGTAAATCCATCACAATGAATTCACCCACTGATGAGATTGCAACCAGGCCCCCGCTTCTGACATTACTACCCTGTTTCCCTGAGAGCTAAGAGGACGTTCTAAATCTAAACCATCACAGGCCGCAAGCCCAGCTCTCTCACCGAAGCTTATTTGTCAGAAAGTTCCCAACTTTAATTCAGGAATTGAGCCTACTTACAAAAAAAAAAATCCACCCATTGGGAAAAGACATGGTTCTTGTCATCCTTGCACACGGATGCTGATTTGTTTTAGAGTTTCTAACTCTGCACCTTCAGGTCAGGGATGAGTCTCAAAGCACAAACCATGATTTCTGAGAGCTCCGTCCACTTGGCAGGAATGAAATGGAGTGGCGTGAATCGCTCCATCTTCTGCATCTAGGGAGTGTGGGAAAGCAGGAGAGAGTCAACATCCTGCCAGCCCGCAAAGAAAGGAAGGTGATTCCAGAAAATGGCCAGAAGACAGTGACATACCAGGAACCACTACTGCTATCACCCGCCATGATGGCAGTACACTGTCCTCTCAGCGTCCAAGGACTGCGGAGCCAGCCCCCTAGTCTTGCCATCGCTGTCACTGGTGCGAACATGGGGCAGGCATGCGGGAGAGGCTGAGTCCCTATTTCCTCACCCTAAAATGGGGTGATGGCACCCACCTCCCAGGTGGCTGCAGGGCTTGGAGAGGAGGGGTGTGAGGCTTGGTGAAAGATGGTCCTGGAAGCTCCCAGCTTGGCCAGGCCTCTATTCTTCCTCGGCCAACCCGAACTCAGTCACTGCTGATTTTACATTCTGTCTTGATAACAATTCACGTCTCCCCTGGATTAGGAGGGAGTATAAAGGTGGGGGCTCAAAGTACCAGGGAGTTGAATATTTAAGAGTCTTCAGCCCCAGCCTACAAAGACCAATTCAGAACACGGCTTTGTTGGGTCAGAGAACTCTGGGCCTTTCCTCTGGCTCATTCCTCCAGGGCCCTCTCATGATCAGGAGGATTCTTCCATCTCAAAAATCTCTGGCGAAACCCCGAGAGAGAGAGAGAGAGCTGAACATCTCTGGCAGCAGATTTCAGTTCCTGAAGAGCTGTGTCCACAGGAGAGATGCCAGGGGTCATTGGCGGGGAAAGATGCTCGGCCTCCACACAGGCTTCCCCAAGGGGGACAGGGTGGCTTCTGTGCCCGGCTTCCAGGACACAGGCATGGAGAGTAGCTGGGAAGGGCCTCTCTCCAGAAAGACTACAAGATTTTTGCTGATTTCTGTGAGTGCAAATCTGAAGAATGTGCGTAGGAATGGAATCTTAGGATGTTAGACCGAGAAGGACGGAGTAGAGAGATTCTGAATTCGATTGCTCCAGCAATGGGGAGTGGCTGGTTGGTTGGCGGAAAGAGGGACTTGGGAGTCCTGGGATGAGGTTTCCAAAACTTCCTTGGCCAAATAATGGAAGAAAGGAATCAAAGGCTTGGGAAGGCTGAAGTGCTGGAGGGGATTTATCGTGTGCACCCTGCACACCCGCTTCTTCCTCCTCTCCCCGGGCAGGCTTGGGGGACACTCCCTTACCGAGGCCCTGGGTAACATCAGAGCGGGGAGCACCAGCTGCCTAAGAGCCCTGCAACGGCTGGACTCCACTGGACACATGGCAGGGGGATGCTGTCGTTGAAGGGGGCTCGATCAGCATTTAATGGCCAGGGACAGGTGAGCGCAGTTGTCTAATGAGTCCATGTTTCACGGCACACTTCTGTTCTCTATTTTCCTTTGCTTTGGCCCCGAGTAGCCGTCTCAGCCTTGACTCGAAGCATGCTTTACTTGGATCCTTTATTATTTTCCTTCATGGGCTTTGATACTGGAGAAACCCATTTCCGAGAACATAGTGGGTACCGCCAACATGTGGCCTTGTCGGCGTTGTGGACCCCAAGTCCGGAGGTGTGATGTAGGATGTATGTGCAAGTGTGTGTCGCCCCTCCAGGGCTCCCATGACCCAGCCGGTTTAGGAACTCCCTGCTGTGGCATCCGGCCCGTTGGTGAGCTGCCAGCTACACTGACCAGGAAAGCAATAATGGCGATGAACGCATGTTGAGCCCGAGGGCTAGCTCATTGCCTCGAGCTGTGAAGCCTCATTTTAACAGATGAGGAAACTCTCAGTTAATCGTTGGGTCTGCCTTGCTGACCTTTACCCTCCCACCCAGGCACCCAGAGTGCTCTGCGGGAGTCCCCACAGGCGTCGCTGAGTGTAGGGGGCTCCCCGAGCACCCCGCCGACCTTCACTCCTTCTACTGTGAAGGAGCTGCCTGGCTCTGTTTCCCTTTGTGGGTCTGAACCCAGCACAAGAGGGAGGACAATAAAAACGGTTAGCTATGCTTTATAATATGCGTAACCCGGCATCACCGCCCCTGCCGGCAGAGCTCCCCGCCAGGCGCCCCCTCCCCTCGGCCACCCTCTGCACCCTCGGCCTTTCAGCCCAGGGCCCACAGCAGGTCTGTGGCCCTCTGCGGGCCGTGAGATGCAGCTGAATTCCAAGCCTGCTTTTGCTGAGTCCAGAAGGACTTGCCCTGAAGTTCAGGTGACTATGAGGGTGACTAATTTCTGGAATTTTCTTGCAGAATAAGGAATGAGCTTAAACACCCTGTCGTAAATCCAGACAAGAATGGAGAGCCTCAGCAGAACCAACAGGTCAGTAGGGTTTTTTTCTGTGCCAACTGACAAGGATCTGAGCTGGCTACTGCCACAGCCGCAGGCCACCTGCCCCTCAACACCCCAGGGGAAGAGGTCCTGCATCTGTCTGTGCTAGAGCCCCGTCTCAGAATATGGTCTTTAAGTGCCCCAATTCAAATACCCATGTTTTTGGGTTTTTATGTGGTACTAGGCATTGAACCCAGGGGCATTCTACCTCTGAGCTACACCCCCAGCCCCATTTTTATTCTTTATTTTGAAACAAGGTCTCACTAGGTTGCTGAGAATCTCACTCCTTGCTGAGGTTGTCCTCAAACCCACAACCCTCCTGTCTCCGCTGCCCAAGAACTGGGATTACAGGCATATGCCACCACGCCCAGCCATACCCATGGTTCTAAAAGCAATTTACTTTGAGCAAAGTCTCAGAGATATTGGTTCAAGCATTCCTTCATTTACATCAATAAATAATTGCAAAAGAGATTTTGTAAATAGGCTTACCGAGGAAGCCGCATGGAAACCTTGAATTCCATCCTCTGCCTTAGTGTATCTCACCTCCGGTTCTTCCTGTGTGCATCTGAATAGGCCCCTCCCCAGCCTGTGAGCACCTCCATTTGCAGGAAAGCTCCCACCCCCCAGGATGTGTGGGTGCCTCTGAGGCTTAGCACATAGGCCAGGATTCCAGAGGTGTGCACCAGCTCCGTGCCTCCTCCAGGACCAGCAGAGGTGGATCCTCCAGCCGCCCCAACGGTGACATTCAGGAAGAGACACGCCTGGGCCCAGAGTCTGGGAGAAGGGTCCACCATGAGGCCGCTGCTCCCAGTCCCCAGGGGGCTGATTAACACCACACGACAATTTGGACTTGTGAACTGTGTTTCGATTTTGCTAGTGACTTCTCTAAATAATGACCAGGCCATCTCCTGACACGTCTGAAAGTGAGCGTGTGTGCACAGTCTCCCAGCCCAGGGCTGCAGGTGGAGAGGCAGTGACCCACTCATGCATCCTCAGAAGCCTGTGCCCTGTCCCCTACCCCGGCACTTGCTGAGGCACAGAGGTAAACTCATTGCCCCGGACAGGTGACCCCTGGCTTCTCCGTGAAATCACATTTCAGTAAAGAAGTTTCTTTCTTCCTCCAAGGCTAGATTAGTTGCTGCTTTTGTTTTTGTTTTTCCATACTGGGAACTGAACCCAGGAACATTTTTATTTTGTAACGGGGTCTTGCTAAGTTGCTCAGGCTGTCCTCGAATCTGCAATCCTCCTGTCTCAGCCTCCCAAATACCGGGGTGACAGGTGTGCGACACCACACCCTGCTTAGTTGCTTCACTTTTTAAAAAACAGATAATTTCTTGGGAGAAAACTAGAGAGGAAAAAAATGCAAACATGACATGACAGGCCTCAGAACCCTGGCTGAGAAATGGCCCTGGGTTCCACAGCCAGGAGGTGTAGGAAGGAAACAGGACTTTTGAAAAGAAAAATTAGAGCCAGGCATGGCGGTGCACACCTGTAATCCTAGTATTTGTGCGGCTGAGACGGGAGGGATTGCAGATTTGAAGCCAGCCTCAGCAACTTAGCAAGACCTTGTTTCGAAATAAAAAATAGAAAAGGTTGGGGGTGTATCTCAGAGATAAAATGACCCTGGGTTCAATCCCCAGTACAAAGAAGGAAAGGAGAGGGGAGGAAAAAAAGAAAAATTAGGTCTTCGCTGCTCACCCGAAATGCCCAGCTGCTTCTCGGGTCTCACTGCCTGTCAGACTTTCAGCGACTTCTTCTCTTCCATGAGAGCCCTCTGGCTGGCTGAGCTTCCCCCATTGTACACTTTATCTGACCAGAAAACATTTTGTGCTCTGGTAACAGAAATGCCAAGGTGAGGGGGCGTGCCAGGAAGAAGGAAGAGCAGCCCACCTGCTCCAGAGACCCAGGCTTGCCCAGAAGGTCTCTGCCCAGGGTCCTGGCAGGACAGGCAAGGTCGGTCACCCTGTGGGCCCTGACCAGAAGGTCAGTGTGCTTGAGAGAAAATGGGCCCGAGATCGTCTTATTCATTGGTTACTAGATGTTCGTCATGCACCAGGTCGGGAACAGACCCTTCCCTTGTCAATCTACCTTCATCTTCCTTTGCCAACTTCTGTCTTCCAGATTTGCAGGGGAAGGAGATGGCTTTTAAGAAGAAACTTGTTTCCAGAGATCAAGCAGACCAGATGTGCCTCTCTCTGTGCAGGAGGCGATGCAGCGGGTCCCTGCAAAGTCACTCCAGGGCAGTTCGTGTCAGTGGAGGCTTCTGGGTATCGAGCTCCTCCAAAGCAAGGTTAGCCGGCAGGTTACCTGTTTCTTAAAAGAATAACAAACATTATTCAGGAAAAGTAGGGAGCTGGCAACCCATCTGGGAGCTCTTCATGCCTCACGCACCGGTCATGGCTGGTGACTGAGTAGGATTCTCGCTTGCCTGGTAGTACCCCTTCCCCAGCCCCCTGGACAAGCCTAATAACTGAGAGGACCACAGTTACCAAAAAAAAAAAAAAAAGAAGGATGAAAATTTAACCACCTTCAAGTATTTTTAAATTCAATAAAGAATTAGAACAGCAGAGTTCTGAGCTTAAGGTCAAAGGTAAGTCTCCTTGCAGTATATAAAATTGTCACATTTCAGCCCTTCTGAATGGAGAAACGCAAGTGCTCTATCCCTGACCAGGCTGCGAGTGCTGAGCCCGTCCCTAGAACCACTCAAAGCCCAGGAGGACTCCGCCATCTTTGATTTGGCTAAAAAAAGAACAGGAAAACACACACATACACACACACACACACACACACACACAAACAACTAAGACCCAAAATTCAACACCATGGAAAAAAGGAAATCACAAGTTTTCTCCCCAATGACAAAAGTGAATTTTCTGATAGCAAATCAACCATAAAGAAAGCTGCTATGCTCATGGCTGGGAGTAGCCTTCCCCAATATCAAGTATCGGTGCTTATTAATCTGCTCCTGGCCCTCATCTCCTCCCGCCCTTCCCCCAGACAGCGGTACTCAGATAGGAAACTCCAGAGATGAATTTACGGGCGAGGGCCACGCGTCTGGCATGGTGGGATTGATCCTGCTGGAGGAAATGCAGCCAGGCGCCCATAAGAGGCTGATGCCGCGTTATCCAGCGAGCACAGTCCAGAGCTGCCCGTGTTCCGCTAGGTAAACGCGGTTCTCTTAGACCCAGGATGGAGAGACTGTGCTCTCAGCAGGAATTCTCGCCAAGGCAACCCAGACGCGGGCCACAGAAGCCAGACCGTCAGAACTGCTAATTTTGCAAAGAGCTCGATTCCATCACATTTTAATTAGTGTGGAGTAGTGCGAACCGGTTCTGTTCAAAAGGTAGGCAAGCAAAGACTGGATTAAGATCGGAGCAATAGACTTGGGATATATATAGGGTTTCCGAGTTGCTGAAATGGGCCAAGTGCTGGAAGTTCCTGATTTTTACAGAAAAAGGAGTCTCATATTGTTTTGCCACATGCTCCCCCCACCAAGAAAAAAAAAGCGCAGGATTCATCAAAATAATAAAAATAAAGGGAGAATACTGCAGGTGGCGTAGCTATAACTTAGATCAAATGAATGCTAAAGGAGCTGGTAGTTCAGGAGGTCCATCCTTGTCTCAGATGCCCTACAGAAGAAATGGCATCACACCACAATTGTACTGTGTAGCCGACTGGCAGCTCCCGGCTCAAACCCCAGCTCGGCACCCACCGTAGCCCTGCTAAGCACACGCCAGCCCCATTCCGACTAGTTGGCTCATATTAACGCCGAGTCCTTGCAGCAGCCCTGTGCCGCAGCTGCTGTGGTTCTGCCTAGTTTGCAGATGAGCAGAGTAAGGCCAGCAAGAGAAAGCAACATGCTTGAAGTCACAGAGGTAGAAAGTCGTCCCTCTGGGATTTGAACCTGAGCACATCTGCCCTGAGCCACATGGAGCCATGGACTAGGGGGCAGCAAGCCGAGGCCTGGAAATGCTCCGCTTCTGTGTCAGGTGGAGGCACGACAGAGGTGACCACAGGGAGGGACGCACCTCTTCTAACAGTTCACGTTAATGACTTGCTAAACCTGAACATAGATGGGATCAGAGGTCACAGGCGACCGTGCCGCCCTGGAGCCCTCGCAACACGGAAGCACCGTGGGTCTGGGCCTCCCGTTTTAACCCTTCCTGGTGAGCCTGTTCAGCTGACGGCTGGGTGGGGCTGCCAGAAAGAGTTCAGGGGCCCACCGAGCGGCTTGACACCCTTGTCTGGAAGACCTTGGCATTGGCAGGTGTCTAGACGCTGTGATTGACTTTCAGACCATATGAATAATTTAGAAAAGGAGGGGCGGGTGGCAGAGTAAAAGTAAGATCTTGGCAAAAACCTGATAAACACTTTTCCTACCGTCGGATTGACCAGACAGGGCCACAAAGCTGATACCGCAGGATTAGCAGAATCCTTTGTTAGATGCAGGCACAGTGTGACATGCACTTCAGCAAAGGCATTTGGGAGGATTAACCTGCCAAGGATAAAGATGTAGCAGACAAGGGGCTGAATTAATGGACTGGCATGACCGAAGCGGGGAAATCTATTTGCATGCGATATTAACTGTGCTAATAAACTCTGGGCTGGGCAGCCTCTTGAAGCAGAAGTTTCTACTCCAAAGCCCACCTAAAAGGCTTCTGCCAAGATGGGCTAAAGCAAGCAGGTGGGCAGGCTGCCCTCTGGTTTGGTTTTGCTGTGTATCCTGAAGCAGGCACGCTGTCTTAAACGACGCTAACAACATGTGAGCTTTCTGACCGTGTCAAACGAGCCCAATGCCTCACAACTTGGGTGCCGAAAGGACCTTGGAAGAGGACTATTGCCCAGGGAAAAGCAACGAAGAAACCTAGGTACCGCACGCTCTAGAAAATACCTCCTCAGAATGGTTTTTGCCTGGTTTGTTATTCTGATTCCCTGAAACAAAGAGGGAGTAGACTGAGCAAGCAAGGTGCCCAGGAGGCGAAATTTCAGAAGCGCCCATCTTCTGGCTTCCTGTCAAATCCAAGTCAGCATCTGAGAACCAGATACTGGCTCCCCCAGCCCTGCCACCCCCTGCACAGGTTACCATGGGAACCATGGAAGATACACCTATTCAAAACCAAACACATACCTGTAAATCCCAGTACTTGGAAGGCTGCAACAGGAGGATCGCAGGTTCGAGGACAGCCTCTGCAACGTAGTGAGACCCTCAGCAACCTAGAGAGATCCTGCTTCAAAATGAAAAGGGCTGGGGTGTAACTCGGAGGTAGGATGCTCCTGGGTTCAATCCCCAGTACCCCAAAAAAAAAAAGCCAGCTACACTAACTTGGTTAGCACCAACACCCATCATCAAATATGCACACTTTTCGAGCACTTGCAGTATGCCAGATTTTCTAATCTTACACTGTTTTGCAGGTACTGAATCTGAGGCCCAGAAAGGTTCAGTAACTTGGCCCAGGAGCACAGGCAGGAAGGGGCAGGGTCAGAATACAGCCCAGACCCCCATGGTTCCAAAGCCCCAGTGCTTAACCAGGGTGCCACACAGCCACCCACTCGCCCATACTGAGTTCCCAGAGAGCAGGCTTCCAGCTGGCAGAGCTGGGGTGTGGGACTTAAGAGACCATCTGCTCCACCCAGGCCCTTCAACAGATGAGCAGTCTAAATGGGGTGAGGTCCCCAGATTTGGCCACATCAACCCTGACTTCCCCGCTGCTCCTGGACTTACGAGTTCCTCCATGCCTCTAGACTTCTCATATGTCACCTGTGGGCACAGAGACCGAGCACAACCTTCAGCGTTCAAGCAAGTGAAGTGCCCAGCCAGCCACAGCGAGCTGCACACCGCTTCCCTGTGCATCCATGAGGGAGGCGCTGCCCACGTTTGGTAGAACTCCCCAGTGTGGCAGTTCTATGGGCCACAGAAACCCCTGGGGTAGAGATCACAGCCTAATGCCCCAGCAGGAACTCCCTGATTACAGACAGGGAAAGCCAGACATGCCTACCCTCTAAGGACTCGGTGATTTATGGGGCTCACTGTTAGCTGTGATTGATGAACTAAAGCCTCTGCCTCTGGCAGCAACTTGGGCAGAACTTCTGTGCCACATCCAGTACCAGGAACTTGCCAAGTTTGTGTCCTTAAAATAAAGCGGGTTCCAA
The DNA here is from genome assembly GCA_004027185.1 of Glis glis. Taxonomy (NCBI): domain Eukaryota; kingdom Metazoa; phylum Chordata; class Mammalia; order Rodentia; family Gliridae; genus Glis; species Glis glis. Next base: position 42,689 of record PVJS01002401.1, on the reverse strand, counting down.
GATAGATGGCAGAGCAGGGAAAATGTGCCTTTTCCCGATTGGGCAAACTCAGCACCACACAGCAGGCGGGAGCCGTTTGGGGCCAGAGAGCTGTTCCTTTAAAGTGTTTATCGACACCTGGAAATAGGAACTAAACTTTCAATGCTTGTGTGCACGGCAGTTGACGCTACATAATTTCAGGACGGTGATCAGATCCAGGCAGACACCAGAAGGAGAGTCCCAAAGTTATTTTTCTGCTGGGTTTCCTTAGCAGATACGCTCACTGTGCCCAGACCAGCTGGAGCTGGGAGAGGAAGTCCGGTGCATCACCGCGGATAGGTAGGCAGGGCCATGATGGCGGGTGGTTTGGTGTTGGCCCTCACTCCTTTCCAGCTGGTCTGTGTCTGTGGGTCTGGCTGCCCCAAACCCTCAGCAGTCGCCCTTGTTTTGTTTGGGATGGGTTCCCTGTGCTGTTAAGACCGAGTCGGGGAGATTGCTCTCCATCCTTGGAAGAGCCCATCTGGACCCTGAGCATCCTCAGTAGCCGTGGGAGCTACTCCTCACACAAGCTTCAAGGTCAGGGGGCCCTGGACCGCAGACCAATTGAGAGGGTGGTGGTCTTAGCAAAACTACTACCCAGAATGCAAAGTGAGGACCATCCCATCCCTGGTTTCTGTTTGGCAAGAGAATAAGGGGAATCCCTGAATTCTTCCCAAACATCAGTTGGGGGGGGGGAAATAAACTTAACTAATGGGCTTTAAAAGTATTTGCTAATCATACAGGTGTGGTGGCACACACGCCTGTAATCCCAGTACTTGGGAGGCTGAGACGGGAGGATCACAAGTTTGAGGCCAGTCACAGCAACCTAGTGAGACCCTGTTTCTAAAAAATAATATAGGGCTGGGGGTGTGGCTCAGAAGTAGAACATCCCAGGCCGGGCATGGTGGCGGACGCTTGTAATCCCAGTACTTGGGAGGCGGAGACCGGAGGATCCGGGTTCACGGCCAGCCTCAGCTACTTAGTGAGGCCCTCTGCAACTTCGTGAGACCCGGTTTCAAACTAAAGGATAAAAAATAGGGCTGGGGGTGGAGCTCGGAGGTAGAACACCCCTGGGTTCAATCCCTGGTACTGCAAAAAAAAAAAAAAAAAAAAGTAGAACATCCCTGGGTTCAATCCCCAGTACCAAAAAAAAAAAGTAGTCACAGTCCCTCCAAGAGTAGAGATACTTAAGCTATGAAGGGTCATGTTTCCCACTAAGGTTTGGTTGAAGGCAGCTCCTGTACCCAGAGAAGAACCAACATGTTGGATAAGTCTGTTTTGGAAGCCCGGGGCTCCCCCAGACTCTTGGATCCCCGCCCCACTCTTGGTCGGGGAAGCTGGCAGAAGACAACAGAAAAGAGAAGTCCTCCAGATGGGCGATGAGCGGGAAGGAGAGGGGTGATGGGATTTGCTTGCATCCTGACCCTAACCCTGCTGCTCTCTCTCCTCTCCCACCCTCCAGCAGCCCCCAAGAGGGGACCCCAGAGCCTCGGCCCCCCAGAGACCTCCAGGAGCGGATTGGTGCGGTGGGGCAGCTGGTGTTGTGAATCAGGCCGCTGTCAATCAGAGAACGGCTACTTCACAACACCAGGGTCACACCCCACCACGGGCAGCGCTGCGCTGGACAGCAAGGGCCACCCACGGAGAGGACCACCACAGCACTCCACGGCCCGGGCCCTGGCTCTGCTTCCTCGCCCGCAGGAGCGGCCTCTCCACAGACGCAGCTGGCATCCTGAGGCTGCTGTTTATCCAGACATGGATAGCTCTACTTTAAAAGAAAAGGCTACCCCTGGCCACGCCAGCTTCCTGCAGACACAGCGGTGCCACCAGGTTCCCCCAACGAAGTGGAGTTTGGGCCCCCCAAAGGGTCAAGCACTACCCGACTAAACATTTTCCCATGGGAGCTAGAAACACACAGTAGTTATGGAGCTGGGACCTTGATCCGGGTGCTTAGGACGGTAGCTTTGATAGGCCACGGGGAGGAGAAGAGGGGACGGTGTAAGTATAGGATGGTGGCCTCAGGGGACACTCCCAAAGAGGCAACGCCCTTTGCAGCCACAGGTACAGGGAAGTGTCTGTTTCCTGGATGGCCCGGGTTCCCTGAACAGTGGACAACTTTCGCTGAGGGGGAGAGCTCCTCGGCTCTCCAGCGGGCACACAGGCACATGTAGCATTGACAGGAATGCCAGATGAGAGCCGAGCATGAGATCTATGAGATATATGCACCCGTGCCGACAGGTGGCCTTCCTCCCCCGGTCCCCAGTCAGGGACATCACAGAGCTAAGAAGCCAGCTAGGGTCTCCAGCACATGAGTGTTTTTATGCCTAGCAAATCTTACATGTGCCACCCCAATTTTTCAGAGCCCAGGCAGAATTCCCAAGGCAGAGTGGTGGGGCTGCCCGGCACCTCTCCAAAGCGCTCAGGGAAGGAGAACATCATCTCTCTGGCTTTGCATGGGACAGGGGACAAGCCACTGCAATCGAGCTCCACACACGCTGTATGCACAGGACTTTTGCTGCTGTCTCGTGGAAAGCCAGAGAGGGGGACAAAACTGAGCCCCGTGCAAAACTCACGCAGCACCAAGTCCATGCATACAGAGCCTGGGCCACTCCGGCCTCCCTGACCTCGGTCACCTTAGAGCCTGGGAGGTAAGCCGCCTGCTCCTGAGCACCTTGCCCCATCCCTCCACAACTCCAAGCATCTCTGAAATTCTACTAAACTGTGTTTACCTCTCAGGGTAAAATGAGTGCCCATTTTCAGTAAGGCCTTCCCGCCATCTCCTCAGAACATATAAATTGCCTGTGTCAGGATCTGCCCACCGACTCCCCCACCACCAAGGATCCAGGCTAGCACCCTCATGGAGGGTCCCTGGGCACAGCTTCAACGTGTGGTACCAGCAGAATCCCCGGCCCCGCTGCCTGTAAGCTCCAGTGGGAACAGTGAGCCGCGCCAGTAACCTATCAACGGGCCTTCTAGGCCATTCTGGAGAACCCTGCTCTCCCCACACCCTCCCTGCATGTCAGTCAGCCTGGTCTTCTCAAAACCCGCCTCTGAATCACATGGACCCTCCACCCCTGGCCTTGAAGCTGCCTCCGGAGCCGGCCTCACCTGTACAGCAGCACCCGGAGTGGCACCGCTCCAGCCCCTCTCACGAGGCAGTCTTCCTCCCTCCTGCCCTGCCCCAGGACCTTTTCTGGAATGCTCCTGAGCCCCCACATCCTCCTATGACTGATGCCTGGTTGTCCTCCAGAGCTCAGACGTCTGCCTCCCCCACCTGAAAGGCCCAGCCAGGTGGCCCGGTGCAGTACACTCAGCAGCTGAATTCCCGCCCTCGAGAGCACTTGTCCCCTCTGCCGGCTCTGCCGTCATTTGCAGGGCTCCGCTGGACATGTCTTTCCCACTGGCCAGGAGCCCCTTGAGGCCAGGGACATCCGCTCCAGTCACCAGTACAGGCCCAGCCTCGCTCAACTCCGCGTTGAGCGGTCCCTGGGTAATAGATTCGCTGAATGAGTGGGCGAGCACAGCCTGGGCCGTGCATCCTCTGGGGCTCTCGTTCTGGGGCAAGGTCCTGGGGCCACCCACCCCCGTCATGCAGTTGGCAATGGTGACACTGCCCAGGCCCCACAGTGTGTCCCAAGCTACTGCTCTATGCTGCTGCTGAGCCCGAGAGACGCAACTCAACGCAGAGTCTCTGGGGCCAAGCCTTTTCCATCCGCCGCGGCTTCCGCTCTGTTTCCTAAACCAGATAGACCGGGCTGCGTCTCTCCCTTGGTGCGTTTGTAAAAGGTTAGAGTCTAACCTGGTTTCCGGCACTTCGTAACGAAACCTGATTAAAACCTCATAGAATATAAAATGGGGTCACGCCCAGAGAGAGTTTGAGAAAAACTCTTTAAGATCAGGAGGAAGTGCCACTTACTTTGGGTGTTAAGCTGATGAATTCTTTAGAGGTTTGCAGTGACCTTCAGAGGTGGAGACTGCGCAGACAGAACCGTGTGTTTCGGGGAGCGCGACCCTGGGGCTGCCTTCCTAGCTCTTGGGTCAGCCAAGGCCCCACCCCTGGGCCACCCACCTCTGCCCACAGCATGGCTTCTTTTCCAAAATGCACCCTACCTCACAGACGCAGCGCCCCCTCCTCCAGAACATTCCAGACCCTCCACTGAGGGACCTGATGCTGCCTGTCAGAACCAAGCGGGTCCGGCTCCCCTGTCCTGGCACCTGGCTGTAGCAGTCGGTACCCCTCAGTCTAGGATCTCCGTGTCCCAACTTCCACGAGGTCCTATGTTTGCAGCCGGCCACCCACCTTCCAAACCAGAGGATTCTCTGAAGAGACCCAGTGCAGACAGCCAGAACCCCGGGTACAGAGGGGGCTTCCAGGACACACACGTTTATGATACCCACCATCCCATCCTCTCAAACTGGTGCACTTCTGGGAAAAGCTGGGTTTGGAAAGGAAATTTCCTTATAATTCTGAACATCAAATAGAGCAGGGGTTCTCAGAGCCTGGCCCCTGGACCAGGGGCAGCACCAGCGTCCCTGGGGACTGTTAAGCATGAACCCTCCAGCCCCGCCCTGGCCCTGTTGAATCAGAGGGTCTGGGGCGAGCCCAGCAGTCCATGTGTTAACAAGAACCCAGGGGTCCTGCACATAAGTTTGAGAACCACAAAAACGAAGCTGGAAAGCAGAAAGACTCTCGGGGACCAAATGATAAAAGCGCGTGGTGGGGCGGTCTCCATGCCGACCGGCCGCAACAGTGTGAAGCATTTAGGGCATCTACTGAACGTCAAATAATTTTTAAAACTCACTTTTGCCAAACCTTAAAGAGTAAATCTCCAGGTGTTCTGGGCTGTGGAAACCTGACCCTTCCGGTCTCCACCTGAATAAACATGCTTAGAACATCCTTTCATCCCTCACCACGGGGAGGTCGGGAGGTAAGAGATGTTTTCTACCAATGCAAAGTCTCGGATCTTTTTTATGACTTATTGAATTCCTAACACGGTACACAGAGCGCGTCTTAAAAGGCTTTATATGTTTCTCTAATCTCAGCTCACAACAACCCCATTTGAAGAAGAGGAACTAGAGGCGCAGAGAGGGTTAGTGACCGGCCCGGGCTGGAGGCCTTTACTTGCGGGTGCAGAGATTCAAGCCCACTTGGCCCTGCCCTTGATCTGCCCCCTCCTTCATGAGACCAGAGAAGCTGGCATGCCCAGCTCGAGCAGCTGCGTCTGTGTAAGCACCGAAAAGCCATTTATGATCGGCACCTAACTGAAAAACCCTGAACCTAACATAGAACGTCACAAAGACTGAACCCTGAACCGTCGTTTCGTTTAAGCCTGACCCGTTTTTGTTCTTGCACCTGGAGGTGGGCTCCTTGTCTGACTGGTAACCATCACTAACCTTTGACCCCCCCCCATCCCCTGGGGATGGTCTCATCAGCTCCTGCAAGCCACAGCCCAGAGACCTTTCCAACCACAGCGACTGTCTCTTGGCAGGTACTGGCCCAGGCAAGTGGCGCTTTTTTTTTTGTACCAGGGATTGAACCCATAGGCATTCTACATTCAAGCTACATTGCCGACTCTTTTATTTTGAAACAGAGTTTCGCTAAGTAGCTGAGGGTCTCACTAAGTTGCTAAGGCTGGCCTCAAACCTGTGATCCTCCTGTCTCAGCCTCCCAAGGTCTGGGATCACAAGCCTGGCTAAAATCTAGTCATTTAAGACAAGGAGTCTTCCCTTCACCTTCTTACCTCTTGTAGTGGGACTTCAGGAAGGCCGCATACCCCCAGCCCCCAAGAAAGCCAAGCATGCACGTTGCTGAGGCCTCAGGAAGAGGTGATGGGCCTCAAGGACAGAGTTGCGAAGTCCAGAGCTTTCTCCTTAATGTTGACTTTGGAGGAGAGGCAATAAAACTGCTCCATTATTCCCTCTGTCCCCCTCCCCACCAAAGGCAAAAAGCAACACACACAAACACACACACAACCTCGTAAAGAACTTTGCACAGACCCAAGAGAGAATATGAAATTCCTGTTTTAAAAGTCATTAGAAAAAGAGTTTTGCTAGAAAATAGTGCAAGATAAGCGATAAAGCCCTTCGACAGCCTAGCATGCTTTCCAGAGACTTGAACCACAGCCTCCTGTCTCCAGGAATGGCACAGGGGCCAAGAACAAGGAGGCCCAGGGCGGAGGCACACAGAAGATGAGGCTCAGAGTGGCCTCCGGTCTTGGAGCCTCACCTTGCTGGCGGAGCCCAGGGCTGGGCACCTGGCAGTCCATCAGCTGTGGCCTCAGATGAACGGAGCAAGGCAGGAGCCATCAAGGCCAGCAGAGGTGGTGCCCTTGGGGCCGTGAGGATCACCTGCGGCCTGCTGAGGAAGCACCCACCCTGGCCCAACCCGCTGCAACTCCATGCTACAGCCGAGGAGGCTGCTGATCAGGGAGGCTAAACAACTCGCCCGAGACCACACAGCCTGGCCCTCAGTGTTGTGCTCCAGGACAGACGGCAGCCCTCAAACCCAGCTAGCACTGACCATGGCCTAGGAGTTGGCCTGTGTCACCTCAGGCAGGGCCAGAGGTCACGCTTCCTGTTTTTCAGGTGGGGACAGGCTCAGAAAGGTGGAGAAACTTGCTCCAGATTCCACAGCTGTCCAGCCGGTGGTCAGGCTGCTCGCCCTCCTCCCTGCTTCCTGGGCGGCTCCCTTTGCCCCCTGACGACAGGCTATGTAGGAATGACCCGCTTCAGATTGTCCATCTGCCTCCAACTGGAAACCCTGGAGCTTGGGGCCGGGGCACTGGAAGCGGGAGAAAGTACAAGAGCAGCCCACTCGCCTGGAATGGGCCTTGAGGCACCCCAGGGCCTGCCGGGAGAGGCAGTCTGCTAGACTCAGCTATTGCCCTTCTGTCTTCGCCCCTGCCACACCCTTCTGTCCTCGGCCATCCCTTGTATGTTGCCTACAGGAAGGCTGTGCATATGCAGAGGCACAAAGCAACAGGAAAGACCAGCACTGCTCAAGACCCAGACTGCTAAAAATTAGCCAAGATGGCAGACGTGCAGGATAGAACATGAAAGCCCCTTACAACCCTATCCCCAGAGAAAACCTCCTGTCTTCCCCCCCACACACACACCATTTGACTTTTTACCATTGCAAAAGCCACACACATTTAAAGATACATCCCACCTGCTGTGCCCATGCCAGCCAGGCTCACAGACACCCCCTTATTGACTCAGACCCCTCCCCTCTCTTGGACCCTCTGCCACCATCCCAAACTCCTTCTTGGAATCTCCTCTCAAACTTCTAGGTCATAGAATCTGCCTTTCAGGGAAGCCGCACTAAGGCATGTGGGAAAGAAAGCTGTGGGCATATGGGGTTATTTTTATTTCTTTTGTTTAGCTTTAATAGAATTAGAGTAGTTTGGGGTTTACAGCAAAGGTACATGGGAGGCACAGAGGTCTCCGGTATACTCCCCTCCCCCCACATCCAGAGCCTCCTGTTATCAACACGCCCGCCAGAGTGCCACGTTTGTTATAGCTGACAGACCTGTACTGACACGTCGCTGTCACCCAAAGCCCATGGCTCACACTGGGGCTCGCTCTCGGTGTCAGGCGTTCTGTGGGTTTGGAGACTGTCTTCCATTCTAGCGTCGTACTGAAGTCTTGCTGCCCCGTGTATCCCCTGCGCTCCGCCTGGTCATCCTCCCTGCTCCCCAACCCCCAGCAACCCTGAGCTTTTTACTGTTTTGTCTTTCCTGGAATATTCTATCACTGGAATCATACAGTATGTAGCCTTTTCACATTGGGGTCACTGGTTTAGTCACGCACCTTTAAGGTTCCACTCAGTCATCGCATTGTTTGATAGCTCCAGATGACCCGGGGTGTAGTGACGGCTTTTTAGATCCAACACTGAAGTCACGATCCATGAAAGCAAGCATCGAGAAGCTGGGCTTCATTAATATTAACGTTCTCTGCTCTGGGAGAGACTGTTGAGAGAATGGAACGACAAGCCACAGGCCGGGAGGACATATTTGCAAAAGAGATACCTAATAAAGGACTATTATCCTGAATACACAGAGAACTTGCAAGACTCAGCAGTAACAAACAACTCCATTTAAAAATGGGCAAAAGACCCGGATGGACACCTGACCAAAGATACGCAGCTGACAAGCATAGAAAATGATGCCCCACTCCCCGTCATTTGCCTTGGAACGAAATTAAAACAAAAATGGGACACCGCTGCACAACTATCAGCATGGCCAAATCCAGAACACTTACAACGCCATGTGCTGGTGAGGATGTGGATGAACAGGAGCCCCCCATCCCTGCAGACGGGGATGCAGAGCAGTCCGGCCACTTTGGAAAACAGTTTGCTGGTTTCTTACAAAACTGAACGCATCTTACTATGGGATCCGGCATTCACAATCCTGAGAATTTTACCCAGAGGAGTTGGAAACTTATGTCCACACGGAAACCTGTACGTGGATGTTCATAGCAGCTTTATTCTGTTTTATTTCTGGGTACTAGGGATTGAACCCAGGGGTTTTCTACCTCTGAGCTACACCCCCATCCCTTTTCATTTTTTATTTTGAACCAGGGTCTTGCTAAGTGGCTGAAATTGGCCTCAAACCTGCAATCCTCCTGTCTCAGCCTCCCAAGTCCTGGGATTACAGCGTACACCACCACTCCCGGCTGTAGAGCAGCTTTATTCTTAACTGCCAAATCTTGCAAGTAACTAAGATATCCTTCAGTAGGTGAATGGCGAGTAAACAGAGGCATATCCAGACGATGGAATATTATTCAGCACTAAAAAGAAATCACACACACACACACACACACACACACACACGACCCACACGCAACATATGCTCTGTAGGCAGTGAGCAGCCACAGAAGCTGCAGAGCCCAAGTCCTGGTCACAGGGTTGACGGTGATTAAAGGTGGCAGTGCTGGAGCCCACAGACCCAGGTTCAAATCCAGTCCTCACGCTCACGCGCAGGGCAATCCTCTGGGGTAAATAACGCACGGGGCCCCCGATTGATCAACGATGGGTGTGGAAATGGCTGACCTCCCGGGACCAGCCAGAGGCCTGGACGAGATGCAGTGGAGCGTGTCTGGCATGCTGCCTGTACTCAGAAGGTGGCCTCGGAGCCTTGCAGAACAGATGTCCCTGTGAGAAAGGACTGGCTGTTCCGCTACAAGGAGCACTGTAAGCCACAGCCCCCGGCTACAGCAGCTTCAGATGCCTCAGCACTGAGCCAAGACCAACTCTTTCCAGGCAGCCCCTGGCTAATTAATGACTAAGCAGGGCAGAGAACCAGGGCCAGGCGGATTCCATCCAACATGGGACTTCCCCAAGGGGAGGTCTGTGCAGGAGCTGCCCACCGGACTGGCTGAGGACACAGGCCTGTGTTGAAGCTGAGGTTCTCCCACCCGGGCTGCTTCCTGCCGCCCTTTCCCTCTCTCGAGGGCCTCCCACTCCTCGCCCTGCCCCTACGCCTCCCTCCTCCCACCGGGCCCTCTGGAAAGATGCTAACACGTCTTCAGCCTTGCTTCTGCACCCACTGCACGCAGCAATAGCAGAGATGGGGTTCTCCGGGGCTTCCTTTTGGGGCCACTAGATTTTTAATCCAGCATGATCGCTCCAAAGGAGTAGGGATTGGTCAGGGACCCACCATTGCAACCAACAGAAACAGACCCAGGTTAGGTTTTTGGTTTTTTTTTTTTGTTTTGTTTTGCAGTACTGGGGATTGAACCCAGGGGCATTCTACCTCCGAGCTACACCCCCGCCTTATATTTTATTCTTTATTTTGAAACAAGGTCTCACTAAGTTGCAGAGGGCCTCAAAGTAGCAGAGGCTGGCCCGAACCTAGATCCTCCAGTCTCAGCCTCCCAAGTACTGGGATTACAAGCGTGCGCCACCACGCCCAGCATTTGTTTTGTGTTTTGTTTTTAGAGGCATAAGAAAGCACTGGAATGCCATGGGATACTCAGAGAATTTAAGCAAAAGCCAAAGTACTGGGCTCTGAAAGAATAAGACCCAACAGTTAGCCAGGCGTGGTGGTGCATGCCTATGAGGCCAGTACTTGGGAGGCTGAGACAGGAGGATCACAGGTTTAAGGCCAGCCTCAGCAACTTAGCGAGACTGTTTCAAAATAAAAAAAAGGCTGGGGGTGTAACTTGGAGGTGGAACCTCTGGGTTCTATTATCCCCAGTACCACCAAACCAAACAAACAAAAACCCAACAGTTCACAATCTCCTGGAAGCAGTGAGCTGCTTCTTCAGAACAGCTCTGTTGACAGCAATAGGTTCCAGTCAAAGTTTGGTGCTTCGTGCTGGGCATCTTGGAAAGCAGCTCTTGTCCCATGGAGGGACAGACCCACCGAGTTGGTATCCAAAGCAAGACCAGAGTACCTGCCGTCAGGAGGTGAGCGGGCCTGCCGGGTAGCTTACTCTACCCCAGAATTCCACAGGGAGATGGAAAAATGTACCCCGCCATGTGTTCAAAGCAATGTTTCTCTATATGAATTCAGCTTGACGTGACTGTCGCCATCTTGAGTTGTAATCGCCATGATTGCCCCGGAGTAACTCCAGTTGGGCTCCCAGCAAACTATAAACGAACCAACCCCTTTGTATCCATCAGCATTCTTGCAGCCATAATCTAAATATCTGACCATGTCATTTAGAGGAAAGGAGATTTATTTTCTTATGGTTTCAGGCTCAGTCCATGTGAGGCTGGGGATCGCGGATCTCAGGGTATGGCGGGGGGAGGCGAAGGAAGAGCACATGGCTGTGCTCCTCACGTCACGGCAGGCTGGAAGCCAGCAAGAGAGAGCAGGGGGAGGAGGAACCGTTTATATAATCCCCAAGGCTGCACCCCCAAAGACCCACCTCCAGCCACACCCTATTGGCCTACCAGGTACCATGCAGGTAAATCCATTACAATGGATTTATCTGCTGCTGAGATTACAACCCTCGTGAGTCAATTACATCAGCTCCCAACATTAATAAATGAGCTCTTTAGGGGACATTTTATATCTAACTATAACACCCTTAGAGTGGTATGTGGAGCTTGACAACCAGATCCTGGGACCAGGAATGTGCCCAACTCCTCAATATTAACGTGAGATAAGCCAGGTATGTTCCAGATAATATGAAGTCACTTTTGTCTTAACCAACATTCAATTTGTACTGCTGCCGCTCGGGACACCTCTGTCTGCAAGGCCCTAATAAATTCTACTCTGTACATTCCTAGCTCTTCTTCCTCTCTTTTTGACCTCGTGGCATCTTAGAACTGGTTCTCGTGTACTGGGACTGGAATGTTCCAAAACAATGTACCATGCATTTCTGTCTGCTGCCTAAACCACCATGCATTTCTCCACTAAGAGCTAAGCTTCTTGGGTTCATCGTCATGACGCCTCATCTTTAAGTTTTCCACCCCCCCAAAAGTGCCAGTAAGGAGTTGAGGAGGACATACCTCAACACTTTGAAAAATGATTGCTTGGGATCTAATAAGCAGCCTCCGTGTCCTCCAGAAGAGAACCTCTCATCCACCCAGCCCTTCCTTCAGTTCCATGATATATTCAGCTCTTTACAGGTCATTTCGCGTCCCTTTAAGTCTTCACGTTAAGCTCCTCACCCCCACACATAGCGATTTCTGATGGCTAGGGAAACACATGGACCCGCAGAAAGACGACAGCTCCATCAGCCAGGAGGCCTGTGGCAGGCGACACGATCCCCACCCACATCCCCCAGTACGGCTCACGTTTAAGGCCAGGGACTGCCTGCCCCTGCCCTTGACTGCCTAGGGATTTAATGGGGTTTTATTTTTGTTTTGACTGCTCAAAGCTCATGCTGGAAGTTCAGAGATAGTGCCCCTGGGAGGAGCCCTCTTCCCAGGACAAATGGGGATTTGCTACATTAATGCGTAGCTTCCTGACCCTGTGGGGCAGGAGGAGGCTATACTACATAGTCTCCCCAAGTCCCTCAGCAGGACCATGCTCCACATATCCCCAGAGGTCACTTTTGAAAGTGACCCTTACGAGCTGGGTGTGGTGGTGCACGCTTGTAATCCCAGTACTTGGGAGACTGAGACAGGAGGGTCCGGGTTCACGGCCAACCTCAGCTACTTAGTGAGGCCCTCCATAACTTAGCGAGACCCTGTTTCAAAATAAAATAAAAACCAGGGCTGGGGGTGTAGTTCAGAGGTAGAATGCCCCTGGGTTCCATCCCCGATACCGCAAAAAAAAAAAAAAGTGACCCTTACGACAGCCTTCCCTTTCTTACCTCCCCACTCAGCTGGCGTTCTCCCAGATCTCCTCCCTGATAGGCTATTCGCACATAAATCCTTGTCTCAATTTATGGTTCCCAGAAGTAGACAAAGCCCCTCTTTTCTCAGTTAAAGTTTCTGCCCAGAAAGATCCAGAGAAGCACTAGGAAGAAAGCACCAGGCAGAACCCGGGGCCAGCTGAGGGAACCCAGCCTGCATGGGCCACCCACCATCTCCCCGCAGAGAGCCGGGGGCCGGCCCTGTGTCGGAGCTGCAGATCCTGCCCTCTGGGCCTGGGGTGCCCGGGAGGAGGCTGCAGGGGATAGAAGACACCACCAGCCTCCCCTGCCTATAGGCACATTTCACACTGACAGGCTACCGGGGGTGTAGCACTATTTTTATTTAAGATGCCAGTTGCCATAGCAACATTCACATGACCCAATACTTATTCTAAGTCACACAGAAAATACCCTTGGGAAGGGAGAGAGAGCAGCTCCGCGTGTGTACTGTGCAGCCCCAGGAATCCAACAGCAAGCGGGCCATACCTGGGAACGAGGCGGCCGCCCAAACCGCCCAGCTGAACTCCTCCGGGCGCCCCGGGCTCCCTGCGCGTCCACTCTGCAATCCGTGGAAAGGTTGGGAGACACGTGGGGACCGCTGGGTCCTGCTCAGGTGGCCTCATGAGCCCCACAGCTTCTGCTTGAAGGCTGGAGGTGTCCTGTGGCGTGACCTGTCCACACGTGGAGACTCGGGTGCTTAGCACGACTCTCAGCCTCAAACACGGTGGTGAAGCTGCCCAGAGGCCCCACACTCCGCCTCACTTAGCTGCCCGCAGCCTGCAGGGAGACTGCATTCCCACGGTCCTGCCATGGGGGACCAGTGACTGGGAGGCCGGGCCAGAACCGGTTCACCTGGAGGGCACCCCAGGGAGGAAAAGAAAAGTTCGGAAAGGTGCTGCCTTCGAGAACCGGAGAGAGACCCGTGCTCTGGGCCCGCCGCCACCTGTCCTGCCTGACCCTGGGCCCCGCGGAGTTCAGCATCTTCACCCCCCTGGCGCAGTCTTTACTTCTCTATCATCAAAAGCCCAGGACTGGCAGTGCTAACAGCGGAGGCCCTCAGAGCCTCCGAGGACCCCGAGTGCTCCCAAGAGGACCGGGGTGGGGGGGGCTTTGGACAGAGGCCACAAGGGTCGGCACAGAACGGGGCTGGTCAACCCAGCACACCCTGCCCGTGCTGCGCTAGGTGAATTACTTCCCAGCTCTGAGGCTGAGTTTTTATCTACAGCCCAGGCACAACAGCACCCATTTTATGGGTTTCTCACCAAAGTAATGATTGTGAAGCACCCAGGACACAGAGTGCCTGTGGTTAGTAATTACCATTGCCTGGTGGTTAGTAATTACCATTACAATTGAGGGACATGATGGGCAGTGGCAAAATGTTAGTCTATTTTCATTGCTAGAACACAACCTCTGGGTCAGGCTAACTTTATCAAGTGAAGAGGTTAATCGGCTCCCATTTTGGGAGGCTAAAAATCCATGACTTGGTGGTCTTGCTGGTTCAGCCTCTCGGGAGGCCCTGAGCAGATGGATGGCAGCTCACAGGTGGGAGAAATCCCAGGTCCAGCACAGGAAGCCGGGGAGCAATTGGCTCCCACGGTCCGGTCCAGGGCATCTGCCCTCGGGGGCTTGGGGACTTCTATGAGGCCCCACCTCCTGCATCACCACACTGGGGGCCAAGCCTCCAACACACAGACCTTTAGGGGACAAGCCACACCCCAAAACCATCGTAGCCATCCCTGAGGAGCACCAACTGGACATGTCACACCGAGCCTCCCTCTCCCCAGGTGATTCAACAGTACCGATCCCAACCAGCTCATTCAGTCCTGACAAGGCCCGCAAGCCACTGTCCCCATATACAGCCTCAGGGGAACAATTCCAGCTTCCCTGTCACAGGGTCAGGTGACCTGCCCTCGCTGCTGTGTGCCACGGACCTGGGACGTGCACCTGGATCCGTCCGACGCCCCCCACCATCTGTGCTTTCACCAGCATACTATGAACGGGGTCCCCCAGATGCGGTCACCCAAAGGGCAAAGGGCAGGTAGGGGGTCTGTGGGAACAGGCCAGATCCAATCTGGCTGGCTACGTGGGGGTTGGTGTCAGGCTTCATGTCTTTACTGTTGTCTCTTTACCCTGGGCCAGCCTTGGTGGCCATAGGACCCCTCTAGACCCTCGGTCCCTCATTTTGTTTGGTACTGGGGATTGAACCTCTGAGCTACACCCCCAGACCTTTTAATTTTTTGAAACAGGATCTGGCTAGATTGCTGAGAGTCTCCCTAAGTTGCCGAGGCTGGTCTTGAACCTCAGATCCTCCCATCTCAGCCTCTCAAGTACTGGAACTACAGACATATGCCACCACATCAGTACCCACGTTCTGAGGCCAGCCCTGGAGGTGGAAGGAGCACCAGGAGGTACGGTCAAGCTGCCGCTGCGGGTTCTGACCCATCAGGACATTGACCCTGGGCCAGAAACGCAGGGCCCCCCTGGAGTGGGTGCCCTTTTGGAAGCTAGGCTCTGGGGGACAGCGCCTGCCTAACAGTGCTGCCATGAAGCATCGCAGAGGAAAGAGGAGGCTTCAAGGCTCTGCAGAGCCCCAACAGAGCCACAGTCCACTCTGCCTTGCTCTGCAGCCATGGGTGTCGCCTGAAAGAGGCAACGGGACGGTGGGCCCGGGGCCGCCATCGCTCCCCCAGCAGCACACTCCAACAGAAAAGCTACAGGAAGTGCCCGTCCAGCAGATCTGGGCAACCCAGCAGTTTGACCCCGGAAGTTCCACCACCTCCAGATTCTCTATGTTCCTGTTTCTCAAACCGAAGTGACGCCCGCCCACAGCACCTACCGCCGGGTCTCACCCTCGGCAGACTGCCTGGGCGCGGTCTCAGCAGGTCCGCAGCCTCCTGCCCAGGACTGTCCTCTGGCCACCGCGGTGAGCTCAGCGGCATATGTGGGGCAGGGCACAAGTGCACAGGGCCAAGGTGTCAATGGCAGCTGCCCCATGCACCATCGCTGTGCTTCCTGGGACCACCACCAACAGATAAGCCACCTGAGTCACTGCCACAGGGTCCACTCTGGAGAGGCCCAGCCTAAGTGCCACCTCACCCGGCATGGGGAGGGTACAGGAGGAGACACTCCAAGCCCTGAGCACAACGGAGGCTCTGCTAACACCTAACACCACGTAGTAAATACAGCTCTGGGGTCTGGAGTGAGTCCAGCTGCCGGTTTACTCTACCTCCAGGAGCTCCCTAGAGGTTCTCCTTCCCCAGCCTGGAGGCTTGGGATGAAATGAGGCTCTAAGCTGCTCCTCCATCAAATTCTGGAGATTCGTGTGGATCCTTGAGACGGACTACCTTCTAGAGCAGTTTTTCTAATAAAATTCCCTTGTAACTCAGGAGAGGCTATATGGAGCAGGGAAGATCTTGGGCAAAATTACAGTCAGTAGCCTCACCCCCTAACCCTACGGGCTCACTCACGGTGCCATCCCGCTGCCCAGAGAAAGACCCTCCCCCATGTGGGAGAGGCCTTGTGTTCTCTAAATCTAACTTCCCCCAGCCATCACACCTAAAACTACCACGAGCCGGGCGTGGTGGCGCACGCTTGTAATCCCAGTACTTGGGAGGCTGAGACCGGAGGATAGCAGGTTGGCAGCCAGCCTCAGCTACTTAGTGAGGCCCCTCCACAATTTAGTGAGACCGTTTCAAAATAAAGGACAAAAAAAAAAAAAAAAAAGTGGGGCTGGGGGGTGTAGCTCAGAGGTAGAATGCCCCTGGGTTCAATCCCCAGTACTACAAAAAAAATCTAAAACACTACCACGAAGAAACTCGTACTAAAGCGTGCCTGACCACCTTCCATCGCAGCGGGGACTTCTAATTGAGGCGGGTGAGCACGTGCCACGGCTGTCGCGAGGTAGCTGAAAGCAGATCGTCTTTCCCCACACTCCCGCCAGGCTTAAGATTTCTTTTGAATACCTTGCTTCGGCTAGAGCTTTTACTTGGCCTTTTTGAATTCCGCTCCATAGCGCACCCGTATTTTAGAAAGTAGAATTGAGGTCACAAACCTGCAAACGTGTTGAATTATCAGTCACATTGCCTGCCCTCTAAGATCAAACTCCCTGATTCTGTTTCGTCTGTTGGCTTTTGTGTCCTCTAATGCTACCGGGCCACTTTGTATTCTTTCAGAAAAGAAAATAAGTCAGGCACATGCAATGGAATATTTGAATCAGAAAATTAAAGAGAGGTCTGCCTCCTCCACCGCCCAGCGCTCCCTTTCCTATTTAGAATAGAGACCCTCCAACTTCAGCACAGAGAAGAGTGGTGGGGACGGGAGGAGGTTTTTCAGTGTAATCCTCGTCCCATGCCAGGAAGCAGATTGTGTCGGTCCAGAGCGGGCTTTGAGATTTGTTGATAAGCTGGGATGCTGGCCATTCCGATGGAGGTCACCTTTAGATTCTCCCTTTGTTCCTTTAAATTAACGTTTCTTAAAGAGAGGTGTCCCTGGGACGTACCTCTGCCCACCTCTGCCCTGGTTCCACTAAGCTCCCAGAGGTATTCGAACAGATCAGAGAAGGCTGCCTCTTACCTGGCAAAGGCGAACAGTTTGAAAATCTGATGCCTTGCAAAGAATTGTGTACCTCGGGGATTAAAAGCCTGCAAATGAACCAGCTTGCTCATTTCTATTCTTTTGCATGAATACGATTCTTTAAATCCGTGATTATTTATAGACATTCCTGGAGTATGTGCTTACCATCACGCACACCCTCTAAAGAGGACGTGGATGGCACTGAGTGGGAACAGGAGAGACGCACAGCAGCCCCCGGGAGCTGTCTGAAACGGACCCTGCAGGGGTGCGCTCTTCAGACAGGCGTCCTCAGGGGCTCCCTGACATCACAAAAGGAATACCCCCCCCGGCCAATATTTCTGCTCAGAAATATTCCCCTGGACACTCCCCAGGCTTCCTGTTTAGAAAACAATCCTCTCCATTTAGATCAAGATTCAGGAAAAAAGAAATGGAAAATATCAGCATCGATAGCTTATGATAAAATTGTCTAAAAGATTTGCTAGGCAGACATCTGGTGACACAGTGATCTCTTTTCAGTGTGACCCGGCCCGGCAGCAGCACCACCCAAAGAGACCGATCCGTCAGCTCCACCAGTGCCTAAGCAAAAGCTTCCTCCCTCGCACGATGCAGGGAGAGAAGGGGACTGGAGCCTCCAGGTCTGGACACATTTCCAATTAATGCCGCAGGCTAAAGTGAGAAGGAAGGACCAGGGCTCAGGAAGCCTGTGATTACAGTTAAAGAGCCATCATGCTCCTGTCCTTACTAACCAATGCCATCACAGATACAGAGGGAGCCAGAGACTCCCAACAGACATGGAGGGCGACCCCCATCAAGCCTTCTGGGTCCCACAGAAGGGGTAGCCCCAGCCACTCCCAGGAAGGGATTCCATGATGTAATACCTCGCCCCGCTTTTCCACTCCATTCCCATCAACTCCCATCACAAGGGGTCCAGGACCATCACATCGTTGTGTTTCCCACCCGATTTCTTCTGACTTCCCCATTCCCCTAACTTTCCTTCTTCCTCCCTCCCCAGGTCCTGTTGCTGGAGGGCTTCTGGCTCCGAGTATTCCAACACTTTCCCTTTGGAAAGTCCCGAGTGCAGAGCTCCAGCAAGGGGGGGGGGGTGTGGGTCTGGGGATTGGCAAGGGTGTGTGTGTGTGTGTGTGTGTGTGTATTGGCAAGGGTGTTGGGGGTATTGGCAAGGGTGTTGGGGGTATTGGCAAGGGTGGGTGTGAGTGTGTATGTGTGTGTGTCTGGGGATTGGCAAGGGTATGTGTGAGGGTGTGAAGGTGTGGGGGGATTGGCAAGGGGGTGTGTGTGTGTCTGGGGATTGGCTAGGGTGTGTGTGTGTGTGTGTGTGTGTGTGGG
>PVJS01002401.1:0-24343 GCA_004027185.1 Glis glis | reverse complement strand
TTTTTTTGAAACAGGGTCTCACTAGGTTACTGAAAGTCTGTGTTTCTGAGGCTGGCCTCGAACCTGCAATCCTCCTGTCTCAACCTCCCAAGTACTGGGATTACAGGTGTGCACTGCCCCACCCAGCAAGTTAGATCTTAATTAGGGTTCTCCCAGAGGGAAGATCCTGAGACAAGAATTGGGTGCAAAACACTTTACTCAGAAAGCAATCCGGGAATCATTGCTAGCGGGATGAAACGTGGGATGTGGAAGGGCCCCTTGTCAAGTTAGTCACCACTGGGGCCACTAGAGCTGAAGGCCACCCACGGAACACTCTGGAAGTGAGTGCAGAAAAAGTACCTCAAAGAACTGGCATGTGCTACTCCCAGAGGCTGGCAAGACTGTCTTGTGTGGGGTGAGCGTTGCTTAGGGTCTCCCCGCTGGCCCAGTCAAGACTGTGCCAGGACTGCTTGTGAGGCCAGCGGCTCTTCCCACACTATCCTTCCTTTCCCCTCTTCTGTCACAAGTGTCAGATCTGCGCTGCAATCTCTACACACTCCTGCTTCCTCCCCTTTATCCCTCACAAGCGCTTCCCCACAGATCTATTAGTCCTCTCCTGGTCTCCCTTTCTGCTTCTGAACTGACACCCTTGCTGGGCTGGAGCTGTCCGCCACTGCGGTGCTGAAATTTAAAAAAAAGAACAGCAGGGGAGAGTGCTGCAGAAACAGAATGCATCCAAGTTCTCCCTCGGTGACCAGGGAACCGCTGAATGGAGCAGCATATTCCCGTGGTTCTGCCAAGCTGGAGGAAGTAGGTGGTGTTCCAAAGGACCTACTCAGATGCTAAGGGGCGCTGGGGTGGGGGATGAGGAGATTGCCACAAGACCACACACATGGTTTCCGTAGGTGTTACTCCAGCAATGTGAATGCTGCTAAAGTCTGCAAAGTCATCCTCAGTCATCACAGCCCCAGTGCACAACACAAAGGAGAATGCTGGGAAGAGGCTGAAGACCAGCAGAGAATCCCTGGGATGGCAAGCAACGTGCCCCTAGTGTCATCACAGCACTGTCTCCTGTGGGGCCAGCTGTCTCTGTCCCACAGAGGTGGTGAGGGAGAGCCTGGATTTTGCCAACAAGGCTCAGGTCCCACCCCCGTCAGGGACCAGCTGCATGCCACTGGCCAAGGAACACCAAACCCCTGAGCCTCAGCAACTTCCTTTGTAAAGCAGAGGTGGGCTCAGACCAGAGATTTTCATGCAGTGCTTGAAGGAGCCCTAGGAAACCCTGCCCCTTCATGGGCCACTAAACAATTTGGGTGGATAAGGGAAGCCAAGTCCAGCAAACTGAGAATAAACCCTCCTTTATCTGGTTCCCACTCTAAGGTTTATCCTTTGAAGCTTAAAATAAATGTTTGAAAACTTCAGACAATCTTTAGGGTCCTTCCTATGCTTCTCTTTCATAAACCTATGGGACCTTCAATCAAATCTGGGCCCTGCCACATATAAATGGTGACCTTGGGAGCCACCTAACATCTTTTACTCTCTGCATCTGTAAAACAATGTGACCATTACATGAATATCTGTGATGTGTCAGGTGATTTGCACACGTCGCTATTCCACACATATCCCTCTAAGAGGGGCGCCATGTATCCCCATCTGGCCACCAAGGCTCAGAGAGGCTGAGCTACCCACATCCCTCAGCCAGCGAATGGCTCAGTATGTCCATCGGATTCTGATATCTGTGATTTTCCAGCTGTGCTGCCTGCTCACTGCAGAATGGTATGAGGAGTAAATGAGGCTCTAGATGCAAATATGTTTCACAAAAGGTTCAAACCATGATGTCAACATGCAGAGCTATGATTCTTCTTTAGAGTCAGAATTACTTTATCCAAGCAGACCTAACTCCCTACACCAAGGGATCCATAGTGTAATCTCATGATACAATGTCTCTGGTTTATAATCCACTTTCAACAGAATTTACAGTCTTCACACTCATTCTTTGTTCTGAATTCAGTTCACACATCATCCCTAACCCACTGGGCCCTGACTCCCCTCTTCTATCGTGGACCACTGCCATTTACCCAAGAGGAAATATGGCCAGGCGTGGTGGCACATGCAGGTAATCCCAGTACTTGGGAGGCTGAGACAGGAAGATCGCAGGTTCAAAGCCAGCCTCAACAACTTAGCGAGGCCCTATTTCAAACTAAAAAATAAAATAGGGCTAGGGGTGCAGCTCAGAGGCAGATTCCCCTAGATTCAATCCCCAGTATCACAATAAAAAT
Organism: Glis glis; assembly: GCA_004027185.1. Lineage (NCBI taxonomy): Eukaryota > Metazoa > Chordata > Mammalia > Rodentia > Gliridae > Glis > Glis glis. The sequence goes on along the minus strand of PVJS01002401.1, from coordinate 22,085 downwards.
AAAAAGAGGATATATGGAGGGCCAATAAAATTTTAAAAGTTCAAATGCATTATTAGTGAAATATAAACTAAAAAATATTTTGATAGGTAATGTTATCAGATTTGTAAGGAAAAAATAATATCCTAAGTGGGATATGATTTGGCACCTTTGATTTTCTCTGGGTTTCTGCTACCTTCCATTCTGTGGATTAACATCTACTTTCTTGTAGTTTCTGCTCTTGGACTTTCAAACAGCCTATTACAGACTATAAGACCCATTTAGACATTTGAACTTGTGTCCACTGCTGTCTGCCTCATTTTGAGTTCCCAAGCAACAGATCTAATTATTCCCCCTCATATTTAGAGGCCAGAATGAGACTGGCATCTGGGCTGGCTGGCTCTGCCCACCTCTGATCCAATCAGCTTGAGCTGTGTCATCACATGACACAAGACATGGCCACCTACAATCGGGCATTGTAAAACCTGGCCTGTCCCACACATTCTAGGAGGTTATAATTTTGCTTATATCACTTCCCATTGTTTTTTTATGACTGTTTTAATTAGCTTTCCCATCACTGACAAGCACAACTTAGAGGAAGAAAGGTTTATGTGGCGCACAGTTTAGGAGGTGACAGAGGTTTCAGTCCACAGTTGGCCAGGTCCAAGGCAGAAACATCATGGTGGCAGCATGTGGAAATCTGACAAGAGCCCACCCACATCACAGGCAGGGAAAAAACAGCATATGTGGGAGGGCCATCCCTTCCCCACCCCTCCTCTATTCCTTCCCAGAACTGGTTGGGAAATGGGTAGATGTACTCAGAGACCATCCTGTTACAGGACCACAGCCTCTGCTTCCCCAGCCCCATACCCAAAAAGTTCTGAAAGATTTATTTGCAACTCGTTTCAAAGCTTGCCCTCAACTGATGGAAGGCTATTTTTAGTCTCAATGAGACTCAGTATGAATATTCATAAGTTTGGCCGCAGGAAATTAATGTGTTTGAAGGCAGGGTGCATCTCCAGGCTCCACTGGGGGTGTTGATAATATGATATATATGTTGAATTACCTTCCTAAAACCCACAACATTCGGAATCCTGAAAGACATCAAGGTTTTCCAATAAGGGATTACAGGCTTATATTGCACAAAGTCACAAGGGGTATTTAGCTTCATTTTTAAAATAATACGCCAGACTTAGAGATGTTAAGCAACTTGTCCACAGTCACACAGTAAAAAGCAAAATATTACACAGTTTGACAGATCAAGTCTGTCAATTGTGACTTCCAGTGGACGAGACTTTACCTGGCACGTAGTCAGGGAGCCAGTTATAACTTAAAGTGGGGCTGGTACTTTTGAATAGACTGGAAATTACAACACTGCTGCTATTTCAGACCAGCTCCCAGAAAGCCCTCCCCAGCTCCACTTTCAAGGAAACTGTGCCCTCTGACTTTAAGAGAAACATTTCTTCACATCTCTTAAAAGCAGAGGAATATGATAAAGAAATTGCCTGGCAAGGAAGAAAAAAAACAACAACCCACTAGACCAAAATCAAAACAAATCATTTTTTGCATATTAATCAGGCGCCTGATTGAAACCGTGCTAGCTGCTTCGAGAGAAGAATATTAAAAGTACATGCTGCTAATTTAAGCATAACTAATTTTAAGAGATGTACCTAGAGACAGCCACGTGGGAGCATCACTTAAGCTCTACTAACCACCCGCTCTGCTTGGCGGGGTTGGCCTGGGTCGGGGAGGGGGGGGGCAGCGTCTTGATGTTGGCGTCATCCCTGTGAGTAGACGATGCAGTCGGCCTCCCCTGCAACGTGCAGGGCTCCGGTTTCCACGCATCCATCCTGCCTCCAAAGCGAGTCACAGGGACCCAGTGGGGAGTCCTGACCCGGGGACAAAGCAAAGGTCCAAGGAGCCTGAATCCCACCCTCATGAGCTGGAAGGCCATGCCTGCCAAGAAGGTGGCCCCATAAATACAGCTGCTGGGCTATTGGGGAAGCCTCCCCTGTGGCAGACACTGGAGGCCTTAGCCAGCATGATAAGACAAAAAAGTCTCTAGCACATAGTAACGGCTCCTTATGCTAAGTAAATGCGAGCTGCCTTGTACTAAGATAAATACGAACTGGGGCTCTTCCCGGAGCTCCTCGGCGCTCTTTTCCTGTGTGCACACCCCTCCCCATGTCTGCTCCACAACCCTCTCTTATGATGGAGCAGAGGCCAAGGTGCAGCTTTGCCCGCAGGCACCAGGAGCTCGTCCCCTGGGGCAGCCCTGAGCTGTGGCCAGACAGGAACAAGGAGCATGCGGAAGCTCAGTGCCCTGCCCCCAGCCCAGCACACTTTGTGCTCCAGAGCGCCTCTGCGGGGTCAGCTGCACCTGAAATCACCTGAGCTTCTGCCTCTTCTCTGTACTGTTCCCCTAACTCCTTCACTGATTTCTCATCCTTCAAAAAAAAATCACTGCTCTGGGTCACCCCATGCAGGACCTTTATACCTAAAACGCTGAGATCTCAGGCCAGAAGGTAAATGTTATGCTTTGAGGTGACTAATGACCTTCTAGTAAGTTCCCCACACTCTGGAGAGGACCTACTTAAAGATCAACTCATTTGCCACCTGGGCATGAAGGGGATGGGGCAAAAGAGGACCAGGCAGAAGCCGACCAGAGAGCGTACCCCAGTTAGGTGCCTCTCCATCCTCTCCCCAGAGCTATGGGTGACACCCAGGCCTGTGGCAGGGACTGCTAGCTGCCCCAAAGGTTGTTCCCCCCTTTCTCACAACCCTGGAGCCCTGAGTTACAAGCTGAAGGCATCACAATACCCAATTTCAAATTATAATACAGAGCAATAGTCACTAAGACAGCATGATCCTGGCATAGAAGCAGACATGGAGACCGACAGAATAGAAGAGAGACAAACCCACACAGATACAGCCACCCAATCTCTGACAAAGGTGCCAAAAACATATGTTGGAGACAAGACACCCTTTTTAACAAATGGTACTGGGAAAACTGGATATCTATACGTAGGTCCCTATCTCTCACCCTGCACCAATGTCAACCTGGAATGGATCGAAAACCTAGGAATTAGACCAGAAACTTTACAACTTCTAGAAGAAAACATAGGACCACTCCCCAACATACAGTCACAATGACTCCCTCAATGGCACTCCTAAAGCTTAGGAAATCATATCAAGATTTAATAAATGAGGTGGCATCAAATTAAAAAGCTTCTGCATGAGAAAGGAAGCAATAGAGAGCATGAAGAGAAAGCCTACAGAACGGGAGAGAAATCTTTTGCCAGCTACTCCAACAGAAGATTAACATCCAGAATATATAAAGAACTCAAAAAACAACACAAAAAACTCACAAATAACCCCATCAATACATGGGCAAATTAACTAAACAGACATTTCTCAAAAGAAATACAAATGGCCAACAAATATCTGGAAAAAAATGGTCAACATCTCTATCAATCAGGGAAATACTACACTGAAATTTCATCTTACTTCTGTTAGAAAGGCAATCACCACAAATACAAACAATAATAAATGCTGGCAAGGGTGCAGGGGGGAAAAATACTTACACACCATTGGTGGGATTGTACATTAGTACGACCACTGTGGAGATCAGGATAGAGGTTCCTCAAAAGACCAGTAATGGAACCACCATATGACCCAGCCGTAACACTCCTTGGTATTTATCCAAAACAATTAATGTCAGCATTCCACAGGCAAACCCATGTTGATAGCAGTAGAATTCACAAAAGCCAAGTTATGGAACCAGCCTAGGTGTCTGTCAACAGATGGATAAATAAAGAAATTGTGGTACGATGGCGTTTTATTCAGCCAGAAAAAAAAAATGCTACATCATTTTCAGGAAAATAGATGGGACTGGAAAATAGATGGGACTGGAAAGCATTGCGCTAAGCAAAATAAGCCAGACTCAAAGTCAAGGGTGGTGTTTCCTCTTAAATGTGGAAGCTAGAGAGAAAAAAGGGGGGAAAGGTATCTCATGAATATAGAAGGAAGAACAGCAGAATAGAGCAGAGGGATCAGGGGGAGGGAGAAGGGGTGGGAGAAAGGACATTCTAGGGATTGAAATTGATCAAACTATGCTATGAGCATGTGCAAATATGTCACAATGAATCCCACTATTATATTACAATGTACCAATTTAAAAAGAAAATTTTTGTGTGTGGTACTGGGGATTGAACCCAGGAGCATTCTACCTCTGAGCTACACCCCCAGCCCTATTTTTTATTTTGAAACAGCATGCCACTAAGTTGCTAAGGCTGGTCTTGAACCTGTGGATCCTCCTGTCTCAGCCTCCTAAATACTGTGATTACAAGCAAGCACCACCACACCCAACTCAATTAAAACTTTAACTTTGGTATGCTGATGATCAGACGTACACATCACGTCTCAGGCGTGAGACTTGTAGCTCACACTGCTCCTAGCAGCCCTGTTCATAGTCAGTTTCCTGAGCTTCTTCCGCTATCATCTCCCTGACACTTGGTTTCCTTAGGTCTCCGCTTTACAGTGTCCTTTATAGGAACTCGAGTCTGTAGTTATCCCACTCTGCCTCACACTTTCATGATTGAGTTTGCATTTGGGCTAAGTGGTGGGTTCAGTCCCCAATACCAGAGACAGAAAAGCAACAATGGTTAGCCCTACCCTCTCACAAGTTGCTGAGGCTGACTCGACCTGCAATCCTCCTATCTCAGCCTCCTAAGTCCTGGGATTACAGGTGTGTGCCACCATTCCGGGCAGACTTTGTGTCTTTTAATTTATCTTTACAAACAATATTAACTTTAGGCACTATCAACCAAAGGAATACAGCAGAAGAATTTTAGAGAACAGGGACACTATCAAGAACAGTAGTAGGAGAAAAGGCTTTCTACACAGGAGGAGCACAGCTGGGTTGTGAATTATGGTCTCAAGAGGAGGGTGGTATCGGTCAGCTCTTGCTGCACAAATGAGGTGTAACAAGCCACCCCTGAATACTTCTCGCTCGTGGTTTGGAGGCCAATGGGCAGCTCTGCTTCTGATGTTAATATTGCCTCCTCCAAAGTCCCTGTGTCTTACATCCTTCGATCGCTCCGATTTAAACTGGCAGTATTTGTTGCCCCGAGGTTGCGCTGTATCAACCCACCTCCACCAATTCCCAGTAGAACCTGCTCACACCAAGTATCGTGCGACTCTGCCACACTTCACCAAGGGGACCATGTGAGCCCTTCCGGGACCATGTGAAGGGTCACATCTTGGAGCACAGCCTCCCACCGTCTTTTGGGCTATTCCCTTTTCCTCCCTCGCCCTATTCTCTACTCCTTTCCACTCCTGTCTTCTTTGAAACTCAAGTCAATCTGCAAACGCCCTCCCTTTTCTTTTACAGACCATTCTATTTTCACCCCGGCCCCTCTGGGTTTCACCTGCTTCCTGATGGTTCAACAAAGTACTTCCTTCAAACTCATCCCGCACTCTACCCAAGAGCGTATTCGGTAAATAACACATTCCCTCAAAGCAACCATAGTTATTTGTCTTTTCTTCTTATCCCTCCAACCAGTTGTTCTTAATTCAATAATAACGAGACAAAGGACCTGTGGAAGATTTAACCGACTTAAAAGGGGGAGAAATGAGATGTGGCTACCTGCATATTATCCCTTGAAGAAGCTTATGAAAGTATAAGCCCCAGTAGCTAGGATGCTTTGAGGAAAGCCCTATTGGGGAGAACAATGGCTAAAAATAGTACTTGACCCCGGGCAGCCGAAAGGAAAATGATGAAAATGTTGACCAAAGAGTTTAAAGTGTCTTTGAAGAAAAGAGAAAAAGAAAAGTACGCCCAACTTTTAAAAAATTGCACGGAAGTCACCTTCTGCAAAGGAGAAGGTATTGGGCCAGGAGAGGGCTTGCAGGCCTGACCTCCAAAGTGGGCAAGGGGCGGCCACTCCAGATATGGAGGAGATGGCAAAGGCGGCAGAGGAAGGTGACAGGCGCCCAGGAACACTGGAGAGACCACGAAGGAAGTGGCAGAGGAGGCAGCGCCAGCATCCCGGGGTCAAAACTGGCCAGAGCCGCCTTCACCGCCAGCAAAGGGATGGGTGTCAGCGGGATGCAGGATCAGGGATGGGTGCTACTCATGGGACCTGAATGTTTCCACGGAGGAAGGAGGGAGGAAAAATTCAATTCTAATCTCACTACAAAGTGTCCAGGATCCCAGTACCTGAGGCCCCTTGCAATGGGGTTCTTCTCCAGAGAGAAGAAATAGAAAGGCCTGGTGGAGGGGGCTCCTTGATTCTCCCACTTCCCAAGTGCTGCCTCGTTCTGACCTTCCCCTTTCTCTTAAAGATAGGTGCCCATCAACAGATGAATAAAGAAAGCATGGGATGCACACACAATGGAGTTTTACTCAACCATGAAGAACAAAATTATGCCATTTGTAGGAAAATGGATGGAACTAGAAAATATTATGCCAAGTGAGATCAGCCAGTCTCCAAAAGGATAGTATGTTTTCTCTCCTATGTGGAAGCTGAAGAAAACACTGGAAAGGAAAGGGACTTCAGATAAGAGACCAGTAGAATAGTGGAGGGGGATACGGGAAAGAAGAGGATAAAACAAGCCTTGAAGAAGGGTTCAGTTCAAATAATCTCATGTTCACATATGAAGGTATCACTACCAATTTCACTAGCACATACGAGAGAGAAGGGGGGGCAGGATGGGACGCGGAGGGAAAAACACCAAGTGATGTGTGCACGTATGAACAGATCACTTTTTTTTTTTTTTTGCAGTACCGGGGATTGAACCCAGGGGCGTTCTACCTCTGAGCTACACCCCTGGCCCTATTTTTTTTATACTTTTATTTTGAAACCGGGTCTCACAAAGTTGTGGAGGGCCTCACCAACCAGCTGAGGCTGGCTGAGAACCTGCGATCCTCCTGTCTCTGCCTTCCAAGTACTAGGATTACAAGCTTGCGCCGCCACGCCCGGCTGAATGGATCACTTTGAATCTCACTATGTTGTATGATTACAATGCACCAATAAACTATTTTTAAAAAAGAGTTAAGCCAGGCGTGGTGGCACACGCTTGTAATCCCAGTACTTTGGGAGGCAGAGACCGGAGGATCCGGGTTCGCGGCCAGCCTCAGCTCTCTCGCTCTCTCTCTCCTTAGTGAGGCCCTCCGCAACTTCGTGAGACCTGGTTTCAAAATAAAGTATAAAAAATAGGGCCGGGGGTGTAGCGCAGAGGTAGAACGCCCCTGCGCTCAATCCCCGGTACCGCAAAAAAAAAAAAAAGAGTTAAAGGCTTACCACACAATGCCAAGAACTCTGAAGAGCTCAGAAACAAGAAGGTCACTAGCCAGGCAGGTCACGACGTAGGAGAGGCATCAGACTAGTCAAGCAGGTGTCAAGGGAACCCTATAACCCCACATGCCCTTAGAAACGTGGAGGAAGACTTTAGTTCACACATAGTGAAGGCTTCAGGTAAGAAGGCTTCAAACAAAGCTCAAGGAACATACCAAGTTCAAGATTGGAGAAGGCTGAAAGGAAAGAAACACCTTAAGAGGGGGAAGGCGACACTCTGTCACATGCTGGACACCATGTTTTCCATGAGTTACTTTGGTTTTAAGTTTGTTTCAAAACCTTGTTGAGGAATACCGATCTTGGATTCTAGGGATCCAACTATGAACAGAGAAGTCGCTTTCCTCCCAGAAGTTGGAGTCTAGTGATGTGGTAGAACATGTCCCCGTCCTAATCCTCAGAAACCAGGAACATGTCTCACTACAATGGGTCATTCCTAGTTTGGGAATCACAGAGATTCTTAGTTTGGGGTTTTCACAAAGAAAGCTACTGGGATCATTTGTGTATAGGTTTGTGTGTGAATGTGAGTTTTCATTTCTCTGGAATGTTCTCCCATGTGCAAGGGCTGGGACAGGTGGTAGTTGCGTGCTTTCTGGGTTCTCCATTCTTTCCATCCATCTGTGTGTCTATTCTGCCTCCATATCACACTGTCTTGCTCCCTGCAGCTACCTAGTAGGTCTCGAAGTCAAGTAGACCAGTTCTTCCCACTTTATTCTTCTTTGCCATAACTGTATTAGCTATTTCAACTCCTGTCTTGCCAAATACATTTTTAGAATAAACTTGTATATGCCAGGCATGGTGGTGCATGCCTATAATCCCAGTACTTGGGAGGCTGAGACAGGAGGATCACAGGTATGAGGCCAGCCTCAGCAACCTAGCAAGCCTCTTAGCAACCTAGCAAGATCCTGTTTCAAAACAAAAAATAAAAATAAAGGGCTGGGGTTATAGCTTGGAGGTAGAATGCTCCTGGGTTCAATCCCCAGTACCCCCCCACACACACACACAAATAAGAAGCTTGTATATGACTATAAGACAAGCAAAATCTTGCCAGATTGTTATAGGAACTTGAAATATTAGACTTAAAGCATTAAACCTGTAGATCAGTTTGGGAAAAATTGACATCTTTACTATGTTTGGTCCATGAGCACACTAGGACTCCCCATTTGTTTAGGTCTTTGATTTCTTGTACCAGCATTTTGTAATTTTTGGTAAACGGTTCACATATGTGTTTTGTCAGATTTATACCTAAGTTTTTTTTATTTTGTTCAGCATGATTGTGAATGGTATTGGGTTTTTAATTTTAGTTTCCATGTGTTTTCTGTTAGTATATAGAAATGCAATTGATTTTGTATGTTTCTCTCATGCCCTGGGGCCTTGCTTATTAGTTCTACAAGGTTTTTGTAGGTACCTTGGTTTTTTTTTTTACATAGAAAAACATGTCATCTGCAAATAGGGACAGTTTTATCCCTTCATTTCCAATCTGTCTGCCTTTTAAAGATTTTCTCTGCTTCTTGACAAATGGGTGGTAGGTCAACCTATTTCTGGATGTAGGAAGTGGGTAGAGAATGGAGCCATGTGTTAATATTGGGAAATATTAATGAGGAGAGAGAAAGTTGAAGGGAGAAAAATCAAGAGTCTTGCCTGACCCAGGCGTGGTGGCATAAGCTTGTTGTTCCAGTACTTGGGAAGCTGAGACAGGAGGACTGCAGGTTCAAGGCCAGCCATAGCAACTTAGTGAGACCCTGTTTGAAAATAAAAAATAAAATAGGGCTGGGAGTGTAGAGCTCAGAGAATGCCCCCGGGTTCAATCCCTGGTACCACACACACACACGCACACACACACACACACACACACAGAGTCTTCCCTGTAGGACATCTAAGTGGAAATGATGACCACATGACAAGAGGTTTGAGGCCAGGGACACAGAGCAGAAGACAAAGGTGAAGATAAAATGTAGGAAGAGCCAGCAATTAGATAGTCCAGGGAAGAGAACGGATCTCGGCCAGGACCCAGGACTAAGCCCCAAGGGTCACAGACATTTAGAAGGTGGCTATAGGATGGAGAGCCTGTGAACTCCCCACCCCACAGACTCAGAAAAGGCAGTTCATTTCTTTACATGTAAGTTTACCCACTGACAAAGTGGGAGTTCGGATGAGAGCGGTTGGGGTTCTCGAAGCCCCTCAGCAATGACGTTTCTCAACTCGAGGGCTCCCATCAGCGAAGTGCTGTGCAGGAGAGAGTCACACCTGCCATTCCCTCAGCTACTCACTTGGTGAAACTCGGCACTTTGGGAGTGGCAGGGAGCTGCTTTCCTTGGAAAGATGGCGCCTCTCCTGAGTAAGGAGACACCTGTCCAGCACCACTCTCGCCAGGCTCTTTGACCATTACTACAAATATATTAACGTATTTATAACTATAAATATGTTAATCCTCAAGTCAACACAAAGTCCTCAACTAATAAAGCCCTACAGGTTGAATCTTGGATGTCCCCAAAGACCCACATGTGAAGGTTGGCCCCCAGCCCGTGGTGTTATTGAACCTTTAGGAAGTGGAGCTTAGGAGGAGGAAGTTCCATCATTGGGGGATTATGGGACCCTGGTCTCTTTGCTTCTTGGCCACCATCAGGCAAGCAGCTTCCTCCACTGTCCCCTCCCACCATGATATATTTGCCACCAGAGGCCCAGAGTAACAGGGCCACACAACCATGGACTGACACCTCTGAAACTGTAAACCAAAATTAACCTTTCCTCCTTACAAGTTGATTATCTCGGGTGTTTTGTAACAGTGACCGAAAGCTGACTAACACATAAAGCATTTTGCTGATCAGGAATAGCTCAATGCTCTGCAGGCTCAGCCACACCTGACTCCACACCACTGCTCAGAGGCTGAGAGATCTCCAACGGGGGACCCTCAGTGGTTCCCCACCCGCTTCCCCAGCCTGCCCTGGATCACCCCGTTAGTAGCAGTTACACTGGTAACTGTGTCATAATCCTCATAATCCAGGGAGCTAAGTGCTTGGATTTGCAGAGTTCCCAACCCAGGAAACCCAAGACTCAAGTGTCCAGAGCCTGACCACGCCACTCCAGTCAGTGCTGTTGGGTGGCCTTGCCAAGTGACCCTGCCCCTCCCAACGTTCCACACACTTGGACCACTGAGCACAACATCCAGAAGGAGCCTGTCAGTCAAGACGGGCTGGGATTTGCTTTGATAACATCTCAGCGACTTAAAAAAAAAACAAAAGCTTACTTCTTGTTCATGCTGTGTGTACACTGTGGGTCGGCAGGGTTTGTTTTTTGATGTTTTTTTTTTTCTTTTTTGCAGTACTGGGGATTGAACCCAGGGGCATTCTACCTCTGAGCTACACCCCCACCCTATTTTTTATTCTTTATTTTGAAACAGGGTCTCACTAAGTAGCTGAGGCTGGCTGCAAACCCAGACCATCCAGTCTCAGCCTCCCAAGTACTGGGATTACAAGCATACTGGGGATTGAACCCAGTGGCATTCTACTTCTGAGCCACACCCCCAGCCCTTTTTTTTTTTTTAAACAGGGTCTTGCTAAGTTGCTGACAGCCTCACTAAGTTGCTGAGGCTGGCTTTGGCTTTGAACCTATAATCCTCCTGTCTCAGCCTCCCAAGTATTGAGATTACAGGCATACGCCACCACACCCAGCTAGCAGGGGGTTCTAACCCAGCACAGTAGCTCAGGGGCCTGGGATGATCAGAGAGTCATCTAGAAAGAGGTTTCTCTGATCACTGACGCAGGAAAGAGCATGGAGGCTGGTCATACTGGCTCCCAAAGTGCCCCCAAGAAGGGGAAATCCTTCTGCCCACGTTCCCTGGCCAGGGTGGTCAAATGCCCACCCCCCATTTCAAAAGGAATGAGGAGTTACAATCCTATCACAGCAAATGATGCTGGAGCCCTGCCCAGCTCTCACGGTTCACTCTGCTGCCGGAAGGTGTCCCCTCCACCTCCCCCTCTTTTGTTTTTCTTTCCACAGTAAATATCACTTTGTAATGGTCTATGCTGTTCAATGATGGTTTGCTCTGAGCTCAGTCCCCACCTTGTCCTGCTCTGTGTCCCAGGGAACTACAATTCCCAGACTGCCTTGTCTTGACTTCTGGGAGGTTCCACCCAGGGGAGGCCTTGGCAGAAGACTGGTGGGTGGGAAGAAGGGCAAGGAAAGGCCAGGGGCTTCTGTCAGCTTTCTGCAACCCTCCCATGGAATCTGAGTCCTCCCTGCAGCTCCATCTCCCTCCACACATCCCTTCCTGTGCGGCCCAGTTCTTGCCAGGCCACCCCCTCGGAGCTTCCTCCAGGGACCTCAGCTTTGAGGCTCTGGGAAGCCGCCTCTCCCTACTATCATTTTGTTTTAAAGGACAAAGTGAACAGCAGATAAAGAGGTACACAGGGCAAGGTCCGGGAGGGCCCTAAGCGCAGGAGTCTCTGAGCCCGGGGAATCGGGAACATCCTCTTGGCTTGTGAATGCATTCCCCAACTGGAAGCACCCCCAAAGCCCGTCATGTAGGGGTTTTACGAAGGCCCCATTACAGAGACATGATTGATTAAACCATCGGCCCCTGGGGATCCAGGGTAGGGCTGAGAGCTCCAAATCTCTAACGTGGTTGGTCCAGTTCCAGGCAACTGGCCCCCATCCTGAAGCTACTAGAAGCCACTCAGCCAAAGGCCATCTCATTAGCATACCAAGGCACGCATCGCTTGGGGGATTCCACCAGCCTTAGCAGCTATGTGCTAGGAACTGGGAACACAGATGGCATATATGGTCATCTCAACCTTCATGGCTTTTGTTAAATGACAAGATGCAAGAGAAAGTTCCAGGATGCTATTTGCCAGCATTTCTCTACAAATAACACATTACAGATGTGTATAGTACTTATCTCCCCAATAAAATAGAAAGCCGACTGGGAGTCATTTTCACCCTTTTTCCCTTTAGCTGCTTAAGAGACATGATCTGCCGTGCGAAGATCTTCATCAGACAAATGCAACTTTCGAATCTAGGAAGAGTGTCTTGACGCTAACATGAGGAATTATACGTGTGTATATATATATATATATATGGAGATGAACAGTATATATACACATACAATGGTATATATAGGTGTATATATATATAATGATATATAGGTATACATATATAATGGAATATATATATATATATATATATATCCCAGCAGCAAGGTTCCTCATGCTTCCTACTTCCCATCAGTTGTTCATCACAGCTTTGAATTAAACACCATGAATAATAAAACGATTTAATATTTAATGCACCCAAGAGTCATGCGCACATATGTTTTTAACACATTGAACCTCACGATGATTGCAATGCACCAATAAAATTAAAATACTATAATTCACTAACAAAAGTATATAAAAATAAAGTTTTCTATTCCCTTGGATTTAATGATGAAAAAAAGAAGAAATATACGTTAAAACATACACCAAGACAGGCATGGTGGTGCATGCCCATAATCCTAGTACTTGGAAGGCTAAGACAGGAGGATCGCAGGTTCAAGGACAGCCTCTGGGAGTAGTGAGATTCTGGCAATCTAGCAAGACCCCGTTTCAAAACAACAACAAAGGGCTGGAGGTGCAGCTGGGAAGTAGAATGGCACTGGGTTCAATCCCCAGTGCCACAAAAACAAAAGAGCCGGGTGTGGTGGCGCACGCTTGTAATCCCAGTACTTGGGAGGCTGAGACAGGAGGATCCGGGTTCACGGCCAGCCTCAGCTACTTAGTGAGGCCTCTGCAACTTAGTGAGACCCTGTTTCAAAATAAAGGATACAAATAGGGCTGGGGATGTAGCTCAGAGGTAGAACGACCCCGGGTTCAATTCCCAGTACCGCAAAAAAAAAAAAAAAGTACACCAAACTTAACTGTAGGTCTGTGTGGCTATAGATTTTTCTGCAGCTATATTTTTTAAGTCTACTTCAATGGACATGTACCATTTGTATAATAGGAGAAACTCTAAGAAAAAGTAATCAGATGCCCTGCAGCTCATCTTTGGTACTCAATCCTGCTTCTAGAGACTTGCAGAGAGGCATTAGGTTAACCTCCATGGGTCAGGACAGCCCGACTCTGCCTTACTGTTGAGCATCAGTGTACCCAGTGGTTCTGAATGTTGGCTGTATTTTAGAACCCGCTGCCCTCAGAGGTGCTAACTTGTGTGGCCTGGACTGTGTCCCAGGCAGAGCTACCTATGTGCCCTGGGCGATCCAGCTGGGCAGGAGAGGCTGGAGACCACAGTAAGCCAGGCTTGGTCTCCAGAGCACATTCTGAAGATTTAGGGAAGAAAGGAAGATAAAGGAGGAAGGAAGGGATTGTGGAAGAAAAGAACTTGGAGATAAAGGATCAGAGAGAAATTAATCAAGACACACAAGCTATGCTGAGAACTCCCCGCACCTCAAAATAGCTTCTCTCACCCCAGGCGCTAGTGAGCTGCAGAGCTCCCATCCCCGCAGAAGTCGCAGTCAGAGGCTGTTCCGAAGCTGCGGGAGCAGGTGTTTCCTCCCGAAAGGGGGCGGGCCAGAACTGTACGGCTCGTTTGGGAAGTGCCGGGCCCTGGGGGATAGTATTCGGTGGCGCTGCCACTCTTCTGCCATCTGGACTGAATCTCGGCTCGTTTCTGGGGCAGCCCTGCAGCTCGCATTCTTGCACAGCTCGCGATTGCAGAGGGGAGAGCCCTTGGCTAAGGAGAGCCCTGGGGTCTCCCCTCCCCTCAAGAGAGTCGCCAGCGATCCTGGCCCCGCTGGCTTCCTCCCTAATTGGCCCCGCGGTGGGGAGCGAGTGAGATTAAATGGCCACGTGCCGGGTGGCCGAGAGGCCAGACCTGCAGGCGAGGCGTGTACTGCTCTGTCTGGAGCATGTGTGGTATCCTGGGATTGCCTTTCAGCCATGTCAAAACAAGCTCTTAATGCTGGTTTGCAAAACAGGCTCCAAAGTCAAACCGACTCAAACCGGAGCCATCCTAGGCAGAGAGGGATGTCGCAAACAGAAGCCAGAAGGCACAGAAAGAACTGGGCAGCAGGACATTTCCGGCTAAGAAACCAGCAAATGGGTTACTGTCCCGTTGCCAGGCGGCTCTGCATGCCAGAGGGATGGGGAAGGAGCGCCCTCTGCTGGACGACTCCCAGAGGGCGGCTGCTTCCTAACAATGCGGACAGCTGCAGGGACCAAAGCCACCCCTGTTCTGCACCCGGAATGTCAGAGCCCAACCCTGGGCTCTGCTAGCAGGGTGACAGGAAAGCAAAGGTGGTTGGCATGTTCCCCTGGGAGTGTTCCGAAAGGAGCTTCAGGAGCCCTGTTCTGCCCCCTAGTGCAGAGCAGATGAGGGAAGTTCAGGCGGAGTCCCTGCAGGTAGCAGTCCCTCCGCAAATCCAGAATCCGACCGCTCCTGCCGCCTGCACAGTCACGTCCCTCCTGTGGGGGCTCCAGCCTCATCTCCTGCTCTTCCTCCCCCGTACTCCTGGCCCCAGTGCCTTTGAACTTGCTTCTCTAATCTGATCCATTTCAGAGTAAACTGAACTTCTAACAGAAGATTTCTACGTAATAAGGCTCTCTGCAGTCCAGAATGCAAACAAGTTACAGTACGTATATACCACCAAGGCAAACAAAATTGCCGCTAGGAATCATCAGCTATACACCGACTATCAATCGGGATGGTGGGCAGAAGGCTTTGCTTACTCAGCCTGTGGATTCCAGATGAAAAAGCCGCCGACGTGGCCAGGTGTTTATTACAGCCTCTCCCTTTTCGCATGTGGGCGACATGGTTTTCGTTCTCTGTATCCAGTTCGGCCCGATGCGCTAGGCAATCATTAAATTAAGAACAGCGTCCACGATAACTGGCCTGTGTGCAGTGAGTGAACCACACAGAAGACGAAGCAGGAGCCACAAGGAAGGGCAGAGCAGGCAGGGCAAGCCAGGATGAGCAGGACCCATCCAGGGCGGTTGCTGCTTAAAACCAGCCAGTTACTGTTCCTGGGGAGTGCAAGTCTGGGACTTCCAGATAAGATTTTTTCACAGTATAAGCCAGAAGTCCAAATTTATGTGAAATCCCCGTTTTTAACCACTAGCAACTAATTCAAAATAAAAACAAAGAGTAGCATGAATCAAACTACGTCTTTGGATGCATTCAGCAAACAGGCCAGCAGTTTGTGACTGAGCAGGTTCCAGGGAATAAGGAATGAGACCAAAAGGGAGCTGTATAAATACAGAATGAGGGTGGGCAGCACCCTGAGCTCAAGGTCAGGGAAGATTCCAGAAAGGAGATGAGTCTCAGGACAATGCCTGAAGGATGTGACTTAAGAGTTATGGGCAGGTGTATATTCACCTGACAGCTCAGCAAAGGCTTGGGGCAGGGACCACGGGCAAAGTGGAGTCCTGTCAGCGGGAGCATAGGAGGCGCACAGGTGCTGCAGGACGT
Source organism: Glis glis (assembly GCA_004027185.1). Taxonomy (NCBI): domain Eukaryota; kingdom Metazoa; phylum Chordata; class Mammalia; order Rodentia; family Gliridae; genus Glis; species Glis glis. The sequence goes on along the minus strand of PVJS01002401.1, from coordinate 6,315 downwards.
CTCGCTGCCCCCCCCCCGTTCCCTCTCTCAAGAACACAGGCATCCAACTCTTACGGCTGTCGGGGGGGATTGCAAATTAGTACAACCACTACAGACATCAGTGTGGACGGTCCTCAAAAGACTAGGAACGGAACCACCATATGACCCAGCCATATCATTCCTTGGTATCTTTCAAAAGAATTAAAGTCAGAATAATATAGTGATACATGCATATCCATTTTTATAACTGCAAAATTTACAATAGCCAACTTACAGAACCAACTTAGGTATCTATCGGTGGAATTTTACTTGGCCATAAAGAACAAAATTATGTCATTTGCAGGGAAATGGATGGAACTAGAAAACATTATGCTAAGTGAAAGCAGCCAGTCTCACAGTCAAGGGTCGTATGTTTTCGCATATGTGGAAGCTAGAGAGAAGATATGAAACAAAAAGATTTAGATAAATGAGGAGAGAAACCTATAAAATAGTGGTAGGGGGGGAATAAAAAGGGGAGGGGAAAAACCAGGCTTGAGGAAGGAAATAATGTCCATATATGAAGTTATCGCTAACAATCTAACATTACAGGGAGGGAGGAGGGGGGCAGGGTGGGATCCGGAGAGAGATACATTCATATATGCACACATCGCTTGGAGTATCACATTGAATCTCACTATGCTTATCATTACAATGCACCCATAAAAGTATTTTAAAAAATACAGGTGTCCCCATACTCATTGCTTCAAGACATAAGCCACACGCAACCAGGGACTGTACAGGGCTAGATTCTAAACTCTAAGCCCCCTAGGGCTAGGGTGGAATCCTCAAAGAAAGATATTCTGGTTAAAAAAAAAAGGGAGAGAAGGAAGGAAGGGAGAGAAAAATGAGCCTAGAAAGTGCTTTTTCTGGGCTATGAATTTAAAAACAAGCACAGAAGTCAAAGTCCCCATGATAGAGGTGACCTGCACCCCACATCCCAGGAAGAACCGCTTGGGAAGTGAAAGTTTCCTAAAACCCAGGAGAACAAGGGCCCAAAATACAGTTTTTTCATTCACCTGGGTTTGTGGACCGAGATTGAATCTAGCTTCTTCAGAGAGGTCAGAAGAAGCAGCCTTTTTAGGGGTCACCGTGGGAGACAGACCCAAGTACCCCTCCTGGCGCTCACACACCCTGGTTGGGATGCCCTCCCACAGTGTACCAGGAACGGTCTGGTCTGTGTGTGACCAACAGCATTTGGCAGCAGTGATGGCCTGGCAGTTCCAGGACATCTTGTTCTCTCTCTTAGGTTCACTCTTGAATCAAGTCTCCATGCTGTGAGCAGCTTTAGGAGAGGCCCAGCCGGTAGAGTTCGGAAGCCACCAGCCAACCTACAGAGCTGAGGCACTCTGACCAACAGCTTGCAAGCCACCAGCTGCCAAGGATGTGAGCAATGGTGGGAACAGCTTCGTCCTCAGCAGGGTCTTGAGGCTAGATGCAGCGACTTCAAGGGGGACTCTGAACCACAGCCCCTACATGACCCGCTCCCGGGTTCCTGGCCCGCAGAAACTCTAGCAAATGGTATTATAAGTTGTTCCGTTTTAGGGTAATCGGTAACACAGCGATAGATCACCCATTCACCCTCACATCCACAGATGAAGTAGATGCTGAACCCAACGGGTTAGGAATTAGATGACCGGCTGCAGCAAAGTACAGAAGTACAACCCTGTTTCTGTCAAAGGATGTGACCAGCCCTCAGCCAGAGCAGCTGATCCAGGAGAGAGGGAGCGGGTGGATGGTCGGATATAGAGCCACACTCTGTCCTGGGCATTTGTGGGCGTTACAGGACAAATCTCGTACAGAAACGGTACATCCACAGGAGGATGCTTGCCCCCGGGGCTTACAGCAATTGGGAAGCTAAGAGTTCCCTGGCTGTCCCGCCAGCATGGAGTCAGAGCCCCACGGGCTGGGCAGCCCAGGACCCGCGCCGGGTGATTTAAGGTAAAGACCAATTTTCAAGAGCAGTAAATCTTTGCAAATCACTTCTTTCCTCCCACTTCCTTTTAAAAAAACACATAAGGGGAACATGTGCTGTTTTTTTAGTGCCTGGAGCCATAGCATCTGCCCCCGTCATTTGGGAATTGAGGATTATGGTACTCGCTGATTTTCAAAGTTGCCATTAATCACTTAGTTCTACACTCACTCCGATGACAAGCCAGAAACCACTGCATGCTGGGGCACACTGGTTGGATGACCCCAACACTTCACCTCCACGTGCCTAACGCTGTCCCCTACGTCCTACAAAGCTGCTGGGCGCCACCCAGAGACCCCGGAACCCAAGAGAAGCGAGGCGTGAAAACCTGCCATCCAGCCTGCTCTGCAGCCGCTTCCTGTGGCCTTTCTCCCAGTACCCAAGCCTGCCCACGCACAGCCTTCTGTCACGGGAGACATCCAAAGGAGGAGCTTCCCGAGTGGCCAGAGACACTTCCCTAAGCCAGGGATGGCGGTGGCTCCGTCGCTGCCATCTAGTTCCATTTTCAAAGTTTCCGACCCTAAACAAATTCACTTGGGCTCTGGAGACTTAAAAGAACTCCAAACAAAATTATAAGACCAGTGTTGAGACTTGATGACAGTGGAACTTTGGATTAAATGAGGAGACGTGATGGAGAGAGTCCTATAGAACTCGGTTGGAACCCACTGGTGACACTAAATGGTATCTTTGAGTGTGGCCAAATGGGTTCCTTGGATTTGCCGCGCACACCAATGCCCACTGTTTGTGGAACAGTAGTCAGTTGTAGGGGCCTCTCTAGCCCCGCCAGGGGAGGTAGTTCCGGGAGCAGCTGAAGTGCCTTGGGAATCCCCCAGGGGACCTGGCAGCTCTCGACTGGGGCAAATGGTGGCTGCAAAGCCCAGGGTCTGGCACCCACTTGAACATGCAGCCACTTGCTTCAGGAGACTAGTTCTGCGAAGTCATTTGGGATACCGTTCCTGGCTGGGTAGGCTTCAGATTCATCTTCTCACCTTTCCTGCTGAAGTGGGTCAGAGTCAGAACTTGCAACCCCAAGCCTGACTTTCAACATCCACCAGCAAGAGACAGGTAAAGGAAGAAAAGCTACTTCAATGGGGATAAACACTCAAATGTTTTATCAGAATTATACTCCCAGACCACACTCCGTTTCCCCCTTGGCGCCCCCCGTTTGTGGTGGCGTAGGGTCCACGTTTGACGTATTGTCCTCATGGTGTGAGCTGTGGTAACTGTCTCAAGGATGGGGCAGGTGCCTGGAGGAAGTGCTCTGGCATGCTGTGGCATGAAGAGCCACAGTCCTGGGGAACTAGCTAAGAAGGTAGCGGGTGAGCAGTCACCTCTGACAAATCTAAACACACGAGAACAGCCGCGGTCCCGTCCAGAAGCGCACACCGTCCCACCTCGGCGGCCCCGGCCTGGGGCTCATCTCTCTGAAAGGACTTGCCATGTGTAGTCGGCTTGATGAAGAGCCCCGGGGATCAGAGTGAGAGAATGGGGAGTGTGAGACAGGAGGAAGAGCTGTTGCAAGCACACATCACCAAGGTGGTCACCACCACAGGCCACTGGGGATCGGCCCCACCAGGACCAAGAAGACAGGTAAGTGCTCCCCAGAACTGTCCGTCGGGGACAAAAGAAATATACATTACTGGTGGTTTAGCCAGGCATGGTGGCGCACGCTTGTAATCCCAGTACTTTGGGAGGCGGAGACCGGAGGATCGGGTTCGCCACAGGCCTCAGCTCTCTCTCTCTCTCTCTACCTAGTGAGGCCCTCCGCAACTTCGTGAGACCCGGTTTCAAAATAAAAGTATAAAAAAATAGGGCCGGGGGTATAGCGCAGAGGTAGAACGCCCCTGGGTTCAATCCCCGGTACCGAAAAAAAAAAAAAAAAAACATACATTACTGGTGGTTTCTACTGTCTACTGGCCAAGGGTTGCCCCATGGGATCTAGCTCCCCCTGCATGCAGCCCTGTGAAGCAGACTCCCATGCACACCAGGGAGGGGAGAGCAGCCCCTGTGCAGGGTGGCAACACTCTGGGCAGGAAGTGCAGAATCAGAGAGATTCCAGAGGGATGCAGGGCAGCGTGCCCATCTCTGTCGCTCCCTGTTCCGCTGTCACAGCCCTTCAGGCTTCTCAAGTTGGTGCTGTGCTGCACACCTATTATAAACTATCACTGCCCATGCCTGACCACTTTCGCCATTATTTCTAGAACATGCACCACCATCCCCAGGAGAGACAAGGCCAGACCCCACTGGCTCTCGGTCTCTTTCTCACACACACTTTAACACACATGGTATTGCTTGGGTTCGTTACCATGAGGCTGGGCAGAGGAAAGGGCCCCGAGATTTGGGTTTGGGGCACAGGAGAAAAGGAGACACTATTTAAGTTTTGACTTTATGATGCCTGGCATCCCAGCCCAACCTTTTCAGACTTTGTAAACCCATTACAATGGATTGATGGAATTACAACCCTCCTTATATCAACGCTGGAGCTCTTTCAAGGGACATTCTGCCTTTGAACCATGCACTTCTTCCTCCTACATTTCAGCTTTTTACACTTATCAGAACTATTTACTTCATGTTATTTCCAAAGAGACTCGCAGACCATCTCCCCATCCTCTCCTGGGCCATGCCCCACACGACCGCCAGCCCATGGAGCAGTGGCGAAGAGAAGCCCTGGAGGAAACCGTGCTCGTGTAATGCCATCTCTGAACAGATCACCACTGACAAAGTGTGGAAGCAAGCCATGAGCTAGAGGTTCACTCGGGTTCTCCTGCAAACTTCAGTTAATATCAATTTCACTCCTCGTTCCTGCTGATCCTGTAACACAGACTCTTAAAGTCGCGAAACACTATCAGCAAACAATTTTCTCTGTAAGTCTAAAATTACCCTTGCCCAGTGAACCAATTTCTTTCCTGACTCCATTAAGTGAAGGTGAGCTGTCGTAATCATTTTTTTTCTGCAGGGACAAGGATAGTCATTCCAATAGCGTTAATGGGTCCGAAAACATTAAACACGGTCGCTGTTAAAGTTCAGTATCTGTGTCGTAGACCCAGGAGCACACAACAGTTGTGAGACTGAACTAGCACTGACGAATCACAGAGATAACTCAGGAAGAAGGGTCCCCAGTCCAGTGCCGGAATCAAAACTGCCCCTCAGTCACCCCGAGTGTCACTCTTTTCCCAGAAACAGAAGCCAGGTGTGGTGGTGCACGTTTGTAATCCCAGTGCTTGGGAGGCGGAGACCAGAGGATCCGGGTTCCTGGCCAGCCAGCCTCAGCTACTTAGTGAGGCCCTCCGCAACTTCGTGAGACCCAGTTTCAAAATAAAGTATAAAAAAATAGGGCCGGGGGTGTAGCTCGGCGGTAAAACGCCCCTGGGTTCAATCCCCCGTACCGCAAAAAAAAAAAAAAAAAAAGACACAGGTACACTCCCCCCTAACAGCCCAAACACGTGATGTAAAAGAGTACTATGGGCCAAGCGTGGTGGCGCATGCCTATAATCCCAGTATTTGGGAGGCTGAGACAGGAGGACCTCAGGTTCAAGGACAGCCTCAGCAATATAGTGAGACTCTCAGAAATCTAGCGAGACCCTGGTTTCAAATCGAAAATTTAAGGGCTGGGGATGTAACTCAGAGGTAGAATGTCCCTGGGTTCAAATCCCCAATACCACAAAAAAAAAAGTAAGTAAATAAAAAAGGAGTGCTATGGGAAGCACGGATGGGCTGGTGGACCGGGTAGTGTCAAGGAAGCAGCAGTGGGTGTATATTAATATTTTGTCACGGTGGTCACCTCTTTCCTCTCCCTTTTGGGGAATTGCTCCCTCACCCTCTCCAGCCATGTGGTTTTCTGATCTGCCTGCCAATCACAGATACTTCTTGCACATGCAAGTCATGCACATAACTACTGTAGAAAGCTCTGAGTTCTGAGATAAGGCACTTGATCTTTATTTAATAGGCAGGAGGGAACCACTGTAGGCTTTTCCTAAAAATATATCATACCCAGGTGCAGTGATACACAGCTGTAATCCCAGTACTTGGGAGGCTGAGACAGGAGGATCGCAGGTTTGAGGCCTGCCTCAAGCAACTTAGACCCTGTTTCAAAATAAATTAAAATAGGGCTGGGGGTGAGGCTTGGAGGTAGAATGCCCCTGGGTTCCATCCCCATTACAAAAAGAAAAAAGCATCTGCGTGCATTATAATGAAATACATAGTGCAGACTTTTAAAATACTGGCACGGGTTCGCGGCCAGCCTCAGCTACTTAAGTGAGGCCCTCTGCAACTTCATGAGACCCAGTTTCAAAATAAAGTATAAAAAATAGGGCCGGGGGTGTAGCATG
>PVJS01002400.1:0-84814 GCA_004027185.1 Glis glis | reverse complement strand
GGGATTTATCAGATGGGCTTACAGTTTGAAGCAATGTAGTCCCAGGTTCTGACTGCACGTGGAGAGTCAGAGGAACCAGTAGCTGGTCGAACGGTCTAAGAGCTGGAGTCTTAGGATCGGAGCAACCACTAATTCAGTCCCAGTCCAAGACGTGAAGATCAGGAAACTCTTCGGAGAAACGATGGTGAAGTTTCAGTTCCAAGAGCTGGAGGCCGAGAAGATCAAGAAGCTCTTCGGAGAAAGGCGAAGCCGGCGGCCAATGATCTCAGGCGAGAGCAGATGCGTTTTCCTCGGAAAGAGTCGCATGTTCTCTACGCGGCTTCTCTCTCTTTTATCTAAGTCCGCACCTATCAGAATCCTACTGCCTACATTCAGGGCAGGGCTTTCTGTTTAATCTGCTGTTACACACCCCAAATCACATAATCTTGGGTGTGTCATGATCAGGTCAAGTTGACAACCTAGACTGACTATCACAGAGGGGGAGACGGGGAGGGCACCAAGAGCTCTGTGCATATAGATAAAAAAAAAAAAAAGGAAAGTTACCAGCTATTTCTAACTGATCTGGACCAAGATTGTTCAGGGGCATGGAGACAAGTGGTGAAATTGTAGTTTCCAGGTCTAGACTCTGCAGGATGAGTTCCCGCAAGTGATTTCACCTCTCTATGCCTCAGTTTCTTTGTTTGGAAAATGGGCAGATAGTAGTTCCCACTTCATTTTTTTAAAGTGGCACTAATAATGAACAGATAACTAAACTATGGACAAAGTTTAAGAACTAAATCTTGCCTTTGTGACCATTAAAACCTGTTGGGGTTTGGCTACCATTTTAGGTTAATAAATCTTGATGTAAAATGTTGGAATAGAGAGGAGCGCATGGTATTTCTTTTCATGGTTTCTGGAGTTAGACAGACCTGGTTTTGAATCCTTCCTCTGCCACTGAGTAGTTGTGTGAGCAGTTTCTTCACCCACCTCATGGGACTGCAGTGGCAAGCCTGTCTGTCACACAGTGCAATGCATGGCCCCTATGGTTACTGTTACACTCAAACTATTGGCTGCCATATGCATTGACCCCTGAATTAGTTTCCTATTTCTGCTGTAGAAACTTTGATGCCTTAAAACATTAGAAACATGTTCCCTCACGGTTCTGGAGGGCAGAGATCTGAAATCAAAGTGCTCACAGGGCCATACTCCCTGCACAGGCTCTGGGGGAGGACCGGTGCCTTGCCTCTTCCAGCTTCTGGAGACCACCAGCATTCCTAGGTGTTCCTTGGCCTGTGGCTGCATCTCTCCAATCTTTGCCTCTGTTTTCACATTGCCTTCTGTGTGTGTCTAACCTATCTATGCCATCATCGTATAAAGATGCTTTTTTTTTTTTTGCGGTACCGGGGATTGAACGCAGGGGCATTCTACCTCCGCGCTACACCCCCGGCCCTATTTTTTTTTTATATGCTTTATTTTTGAAACCGGGTCTCATGAAGTTGCAGAGGGCCTCACTAGGTAGAGAGAGAGATCACGCACACGCGCGCATGCGCGCTTAGGTTGGCTGCGAACCCCGATCCTCCGGTCTCCGCCTCCCAAAGTACTGGGATTACAAGCTTGCGCCACCACGCCCGGCTTAAAGATGCTTTTGATGGGAAAGTCCACTCAGATAATTTAAGATGATCCCCTTATCTCAATAATCTTAATTTAGTCACATCTTTTTTTACCATATAAATTATATTCACAGTCTAGCATTCAGAACTGGTATTTGGGGTGGGGCACTATTCAGCTCCCTACAACCCCTTATGATATGACAGAAGCCTGGTTTTCCAGGGACATCTCTCACTTCTACTTGAGGAAGGGAGAAACTGAAGGAAAAACTTGTGTGATTTCATTTGACCAGAGTGCTGAGAAGCATAGGGAGTATTTGGCAATAAGAAACAAAGTAAAGATCTGTTTCTATGCTACTGGATCATCTTTTCAAACATAAACAATCCTTCACAGTTGATAGAGCATGAGGATGAAGAGCCTGAGTTCTGGGCCCAGATGGCCTGGGTCAACAACTATGTACCTTGTATTAGAGGTAACCTTAGGAAATTTGCTTAATTTCTTGATGCCTGTTTTTTAATTAGTAAAATGAATTATGGAATGTACTTCAACAGGTGCTTGTGAAGAGTAAATGTGGTGCAGCTCACACACACACACACACACACACACACACATGCACTATGTAAGTGTTAGCTATTATCATACATTATATTATCATACATATTATCATACATAGAGTTGGAGAAAAGATTGGGGACCAGGCTACTTACTACATTTCTGAAATAGAAATCCACATTCTTTGTGTTCTTTCTTCTAATTTTACTACTTCTGCATCTGAGAAAATATTCTGTTAATTAAGAATCATGGTTATAGGGATATTAATGAATTGAGATTTTCTACATAATTATTCATATGAAGAATATGTGGATCCAACTTTGTTGGAATGAGATTTGCTATCATAAAATACCCAATGCTGGATAATTTGTAAAGAAGTTTATTTAGCTTGCAGCTCTGAATGTCCAAAGGCACGGTGCCAGCCTTGGTGAGAGCTCTGGTGAGGACCACTGTGGGTGGCATCACAATAGTGGGAACATAGGGTGAGACAGGAAGCCAGAGAACAGAGATTGGCTGACCTTGCTCATTTCTTTTTTTTAAATATTCGTTTATTGGTGCATTGTAATTATACATTTTGATACACATCAGTGTCACAGCATCCTACATGCACACATTGCTCATGTAGCCCTCCCTCAAATCCCACCCTATTCCCTCCCCCTTCCCTCCCTTTCGTGCTCTGCATAGTGATTGAGTCTTATAAGTTTGTGTATATACATCATGTGCTATAGTGTGTTTCCCTCCCAACTCCCTCAGTTAGGTCACCTTCTTTGTTCATCTAAAGTTTTCTTCTTTTTTGTCGGGAGTCCCTTCTAAGTCCCATTCTATCTAGCTTCCACATATTAGGGGGGACATCTGACTTTTCACTCTTAGTGACTTACTAATTTCATTTAGCATAATGTTCTCCAGTTCTCTCCATTTCCCTGCAAATGATGTAATTTTGTTCTTCTTTGTGGCCGTGTAAAATTCCATTGTGTACATATCCCGTAGTTTTGTGATCCATTTATCTGTCGATGGACACCTTGGCTGGTTCCAAAGTTTGGCAATTGTGAATTGTGCAGCTATAAACATAGATACACATGCATTAGTCTGGTAGTTTGGTTTCAGTCCTTTTGGGTAGATGCCTAGAAGTGGTATTGCTGGGTCATACGGTAGGTTCATTCCCATTCTTCTGAGAATCCTCCACACTGTTTTCCAAAGTGGTTGCACTAATTTGCAATCCCACCAACAGTGTAGTAGAGTTCCTACTTTTCCACATCCTCGCCAGCACATCGGGCGTGGTGGCGCACACTTGTAATCCCAGTACTTGGGAGGCGGAGACTGGAAGATCCAGGTTCGCGGCCAGCCTCAGCTACTTAGTGAGGCCCTCTGCAACTTTGTGAGACCCAGTTTCAAAATAAAGAATAAAAAATAGGGCCGGGATCCCCAGTTCCGCAAAATAAAAAAAAAGAATTATACAGATATGTTCTGATTTAGGGCCGGAAAAGTTCAATTCTGTCTTTCCTCTTAAGTTCTTAGCCTTCGTCTAGAGAAGGATCTTCCTAAGTCTTCCCTGGATGGAGAAGGGAGAGTGGCCCAGGGCGTCAGGCCACCGTGGCAGTGCCTGCACTGAGCACACACTGTTTTCCTCTCCCCCTCATCTCGCTCATGTTTGTGAGTTTTCAGGTGTTGTGTCACTGGGAGAGAAAGCATCCGTTTAATATGTGTGGTGATAAAAAGAGAAAGAAATGTGTAGCTACATGAGATGAGTGACATGTTAATTTGCTTCACTATGGAAACCCTCTGTATGTATTTCATAGCACTCAAAAAAAAAAAAAAGAAAGAAAAGAAATAGAAACACTTGTGAATTCTGACCCTTGGGGTTTCTCAGTGATATCTGGGCAGCTTTGGAAGGGTAAAGACATTCTTCCTAGAAAGTACTATCCTAAACAAGGAAGGGCAAAGCCTGTCTCTAGCTCCCTTCCTCTTCAGTTCCTCTCTGTCCTCCCCACCTATGCCAGTCCCCCATTTCAGAAGCCCACACAGATACCAAATTAAGAAATTACTCACTAATCAGGATCTCTGAATGACCCAGGATCATGAGTGCAAATGATGGTGAAACTTTGGACACTGTGACAGGAAATGAGAACCTCAATGTGGGGGCTGTGGGGAAGGTAAGTTTCCAGGCACCCACCCAATGACTCAGAGGCCACCCTTGCCCATGCAGCTTATTCATGGGGCCACAGCTGCTCTTGGGGACAATCTGACCCTTATATCAGGTGGAGAAGCTGAACTCATTCAGCCAGACCAGAGGTGGTGACATGCCCACGTCAGCCTGTCTATGCCTCTTTCTCATCCAGAAGTATGGCCTTGGAGGAGTAGTGTGGATTCCAGCATGGAACATCACAGGACTAATTCCTGCTGATTAAAGTCCAGGCTTCATCTACATGGGTCAGGGATGTGCAGAGAGGTGGAAACACAACCGGCATCGGTACCCTGACAACAGTTGAGATCTGATTCTGCTGAGCCAGAGTTCCATCTTAACAAATCTTTTACTCAACAAATGGTTCTTAACATGTGCCAGGCACCTCACTGGTACAAAGGTAGAAAGAAAAATTTCACAAGTATGTGTGTCAAAACATATATAAGAAACAATACAGTATGTGATGATGCTAAATGGAGGATAAAAAGAACCTAGGGAGCCAAGAAACAGGGATGATTCTGTGTGTGTGTGTGTGTGTGTGTGTGTGTGTGTACACATGCGTGTGTGTGTATGCACACGCGCACATGCACATACTTAGCATAAGGAGTTATCTTTGAGGCATCAAAGTAGGAATAGATTTCAGGGGTTTGTGGTGGAATTCTGGGGGCCTATAAATTTACATGGGAAAAAAGGGGGCACATAGAAAGTTTTACTAACCTCTAGTGGAAATTTTCAATCTCTTTCAACTACGAATTTTGGCAACGGACCACAGAAGTATTAGAGGTATCTGTGCCTGTCACCAGTAAAAATGAAAATATTTTAACATCACATTAAATCATTGTCAATATCTTCAATTAATGCTAATTCTCATCATTACCTTGAAATTGCATTAATCCCTGACCCACCTCTAGATCTGGTTACCAACTGTCTGTAAAGAAACACATATATTACTACTATGTCACAAACTTGCTTTTGCTTTTGTTTTCACAGTTTAGATAACTGTATTTTGATATGCTCGATTTCCTTTGTAATCACATGTATTTTATTCAACACATTTTAAAACAGGATTCTAAGAAGGAGGTCACAGGCTCCATCAGATCTCCAAGGAAATCCATAGCACCAAAACAAAAAGCCCCTGGGATGGAGGCAGCCTATTTGGAGAGGCCCAGAAAGCCTCAGAGGTAGAACTCTGAGAGTGAGAAAAGAGGATTACACCTTGACTAATTTGCCAACTTCTTGAACATAATAACCAGAGATGAGAAATCAGTCCCTACACGGAGCCCTGGAAGTCGCAAAAGCCACGTGAAGGCCCGTCTCCAAAACGACATTTCTCTGCGTGCCAGCATATGAATCACGAGCTCTTCTGAAAGGATGCTCAAAGTACTCTAGAGACAGAGTGCTTTAAAAATCGGAGGTATTAATAGACTTCCTCCCACCTCAAGGCTGCAGTTCCTCCCACTGCTTTCCTGGTCACATGCTGGGCATCCTTCCAGGAGCTGACTGTGGGGAGGACAGTTGGAGATGTCTCAGCTCACAGTCAGGAGCCCCGCCTGCTCTGTAGCTGTGACGTCACACCCACTCACCATCCTGAGCCCAGCAAGAAGGAGGGAAAGCCATTGGTCTGAACTCCCTTTTCTGGAAAATGAGAGTCATGCCACTTGCCACCTAACTCACATTTTGAAGTCCATTAGTTAAATCCTAAAAGTATTGCCTTGTCCTATCATGAGTTACCAAGCTTTGCAAAAGGCAGAGGGTAATATTAACCAGCTGTAGCCAGAATCACATAAGGCCCATATTCTTTACCCACACATTCATCAATCTTGATTGCTTCTCACTGGCTCGTGACTACTGGCATTATGCAGTGAATTACATATAACTGCCTCATACAGTATATAATTCCCTTATACAGTATCTTTTGTTTTCCAAGCAAGAAGAAACAAGTGATCTTTTACAGTTATTTTTGCTTTCTATAGCTACAGCAATTTATCAGTCTTTGAATTTCACATTCACATTTGGTGTGGCTTTTGGCAGGAGTATGTTAATAGCGATCAAACAGGTTGGCAACTATTAACATCAGCCCCCAAATGAAAATGACCCAAATGTCCATCAACAGTAGAATGAAGTAAATAATCCACCGCACATTCCTACAAGGGTATATTGTATGCATTGAGAATGAATGAGCTATCGCTACTGGCCAGATCATGTACCAATCTCACAAACAGAAGGTTGAAGAAAGAAAGTACCTACTGATTGGTTCCATTTATGTTGATGTCACACACAGGCAACGCAAGCCTGTGCCATCAGGAGTGAGAACAGTGGCTACTTGTGGATAAAGAGCTGGGAGAAGACAGGAGGGGGTTCTGGCAGTAATTCTGTTCCTTCACTTGGGTGCTGGTTACTTGAGTATATTCATTTTGTGAAAATGTGTAGAGCTTCATACTTATAATTTATACACTTTTTTGTGTGTATGCTATACTTTAAGAAAGATTTGAAATAAAAAAAGACACAAAGGGTGTCCCAAAACGTTGCTGGTGGCTTTTGCTTTTGCTTTTTAACACATTCTTCTCCAGAATACATACATTCTTAGGGAACAGTTGAAATTTGAAAACAATATTAAGAAATCTGAAAATTTTAATTGGGGATTCTGATAATTTGCACACCAGAAAAATAACCTATTCTGCCTCCCTTCTCTCATTGGACTATAATCCTTTTGATTGATGTATTTGATAATATTAAGTGGCAGATGTCCTAAAACCAAGCAGGATCTGTTCTAATGACTTGTTAAAGTGAACTTAAATAAAAGGAACGATGCTGAGGACTGCTCTGTGGGGAGCCTCTCCCCAGGAGGCAGGGTGATGGTGTGGGTTTGCGCTGGCAGGGGCACCCAGCCAAAGCCGGTGCATTGGGGCTGAAACTTGTTTCAGCTCTGCTCCCCTGCAGTGCATATAGCTTGGAGACAAGTCAGCAGAAGAAGGGAATCTCCTTCTAATTGGTCAGTCCAGGCAAGGCTTTTTTTCCAAATTAGTAGGCCCCAAGTGGGTGCCATTTTCTAAGCAAGGCTGAGCAGAGCTGCTCTGTCACCGAGGGTCCCTCATCTGTTCATCACTTCCACTGGCTGTCTCTGTTAAAGTGCTGTCCCTCCCTCCTCCACTGTGCCCTTCTGCCTTCTCTTTTCCTGCCTTTACACAGAAAGTTTCTGGATGCCATCTTCTTTCTTGTACTTCTCCTTCCCCTCCCACCCCACACTCCAGAGCAGAGCATAACAGCCCTAAGGCCTTTTGCTTGTATTGTTAGTATAAAAGCCAGGACCCTGTTTAGGAGTCATTGAAACTCAGTTCCTATTGCAATGCCTGGTATCTAGGAAGAGCTTAAGCAGTATCCAAAGACCGAACTGTAGGTTCTTGGTTTTTCTTTTGTACCTTTTGCATTTTTTTTTACTTTCCCTTGTGCTGGGATGTATGTCGAGATTATTAGTGTGATGGAGTAGAAAGGGAGCAGTCAGAGCCCGCGCCTGAATCCAGCAGGTTGCTCCTTAGACCCCCATTTCACTCTCCTCAGCTGTAAAATGGGGATGATACTATCTTCCTTGCCAGGAACTGGGAGGATTATATAAGCAACATGTAAGTCACTCCTAGAACGATGTCTGCACATAGCATCACGTACTCATTCACTCACTCAATCAGTAAACGTCCCATTAGGTCAGAATAGATGCCAGAAACCAGGCTGGCTGCAGTGACACATAGAACAAGGTTCCCACTCTCTTTGAGTACAGAATTCTAGGGGGAATGTACTTACAATCATTAAATGCAAAAAAAATTGTTATGGATATTATAAAAGAAATATACACAGGATTATCTATCATTTAGCTATCCAAGCATGTATTCTCCTACATATGTATATAGTTCTTTTATTAGTAATTCTACATAATAAGTGCTATATGTTTGCTATTGTGTATGTGGGGGTACTGAGGATTGAGCCCAGGAGCATAATACCTCCCAAACCTTAAAAAAATTTTTTTTTGTTTTGAAACAGGCTCTCGCTAGGTCTCTGAGAATATAGCTAAGTTGCTGAGGCTGGTCTTGAACCTGCAATCTTCCTTCTCATCCTTCTTAGTACTGAGATTACAGGTGTGCACCACCAAGCCCCGTTACATGTTTGCAATTAAGCTAAATAACATTATTATAATTCTCTAATAGAGACATGCCTGATATAAAAGTTATAATTATATACATGTATACAGATGTTTACATTATGATTATTTCCAGGGCCTAGGATTTGGGGCATGTTTTTAAAAGTTCTTTAAAATTTTCTACAATATTTGAATTCTCTGGAAACAGGTATCATTTTCAAAAGATATTAACATACTTAATTTTTGAAAAGCTGGAAAAAGTAGAAAAATACTTAATGTCAAAACTGGCACAAAAATTAGGGGGTTTGACTAGGCTAGTGAGTTTTAAAGAGATTAAAGTACAATCAACTACTTCTGCTTTAAAAAAATTGTGGGCCCAGATGATTTCGCAGGTGGGTTACATCAAAATCTTAAGGAACAACAAATTCCTATCTGTATTCTAAGTTATTCCAAAAGAGATAAAGAGCAAAAGCTGCCAAGCTCATTTTATGATATTGATGCAATCAGATGAACACAGTATTTTAAAAAGAACAAAAATTATAGCCCCCTTTCTCTAACATAAGGAGATGAAGAAATCTTTTTAAAATATTAGCTAACTGAATCCAGCACTATGACATAAAATAATACAGCTTAATCAATGAGTGGGCCATCATTAGGGATTCTGCCAGCATACTTCAGAACACTAACAAATTAAGTTTTTAAAATTTTCATGATAATTTCAATTGATGTACAAGAAGTATTTGATACATTCTTTGCTCATGTATGATTAAAAAAATTTCTTATCAAACTGAGGGTTTGCTAAGAAATTGCTAAAAATTTGCTAAGAAACTGAAAGGGTTTCTTTAATTCCCATAAATGGATGATGGTTCTATTTCAAACATTATATTAGCAAACGTTATATCTGATGGAGAAACTTTAAGTGCGTTCCTGTTAAGATGTTATAAGACACTGTGCATTACAACCAGTACTTTAGTGCTGGAAGTCCTGGTTCACGGTGAAGGAAAGAAAGAAATGAAATGATCAGACAGGAAGACATAAACTGTCAGTTTTTGCGGATGATATGCCCATCTACTCGGAATAAACAGTTTAACAGGTAAACTGTAAGAACTTGATAGAACTATAAGAGCATTCCAACAGCAAACAACTGTAAAGCATTGTGAAAAAGCAAAATATCATTCATAATAGCAATAACAACTAAAAATATCTGGTAATTAAATAAGAATACATACAGCCTCCTTGAAATAACTCAAAGATTCTAATATTGGGCATGGAAAAAAGCCCGAGTGAAGGCAAAACATTTCTTGTTCTTGTCAGGGAAGATTTAATATCATAAAGAAGTCCATTTTACCCACATTTATCTAATCATTACAATGTTATCTCATCAAAACTCCATGTTGAGACCCATGATAAATTTATTCTAAAATGTATATAATATTGGTACAGTAGGGAATTTCTTAGAAATTTCAAATAAACACATGATATAAAATTAATTATTAAGATATATTAAAATTAAGGATTTATGTTATATGAAGGACACATGGATAAAGTTATAAATATACTTAAAAATGGGAGAAGAGATTTAGAAATCTTCAAATAAACAAGGGAGTTTGATTTAGAATATACAAAAAGAAATCAAATCAAACAAGGTAAAGATAGCAACCTCAATTTAAAAATGGGCAAAATATATGAACAGACAATTTACAAGGCAATATACCTCCAAAGTTAACATATCATAAGTAACTCTGAATTAACATAACAATGAGTTATAATTTTTTACCCATTTGACTGTAAGAAAGTAGCAAGCTGAATAATGTATTGGCAGGCTGGGGACATGTCCGGCTGGTAAGAATAAGGACTGGCCCAGCCGCTGGGGAACATGATGTGTACTACTCAAGCTAAGTGCGCAGACCTGTATCCCACAAGCTGGCAAGATGGAAAGGCGGGCAGGAAACCACAAGAGTTGAGAAAAGAATGAGATTTCCAGCTTAGGTGACTGTGTAGACACAGAAAACAGTGCCCAAGATACAGAATGAAGGAGGAGGAGCTGGTTTGGGGGATAAAGAGGATGCTTTCCACTTGAATCCACTTGAATCAAGAATGGTGAAGCCAGGCGTGGTGGCACACGCTTGTAATCCCAGTACTTTGGGAGGCTGAGACCGGAGGATCCGGGTTCGCGGCCAGCCTCAGCTCTCTCTCTCTCTCTCTCTCTCTCTCTCTCTCTACCTAGTGAGGCCCTCCGCAACTTCGTGAGACCTGGTTTCAAAATAAAGTATAAAAATTAGGGCCGGGGGTGTAGAGCAGAGGTAGAACGCCCCTGGGTTCAATCCCTGGTACCGCAAAAAAAAAAAAAAAAAAAAAGAATGGTGACCTCAAAGGAGACACTGATGGAAAGAGGTACCAATGAAGATTAACTTCTCCCCATCAAATACATTCCCCTTCTCTTTAGAGATTTAGAGTTTAGTAAAGACTAAATCTTAATTTGGAATTTTCTTCAATTTAAATTCTGTTCCTTTTCATGGTTTGGAGACCAATGTCTCTATTCATTCTTTTTCAATAATAAAAGAATAAAAAGATAATACTGACTTTCAGATCATCATAACTTCTAAGCTATAGTTAGGATCTGGGGAAGTAGATACTTATATTTTCCACGTTACCTGATGTCAATATTCTTGGGCATTTTTTATAAAGTCAGGTGAAGAATAAGGAAGTCATTTTAGGCTGCAAAATTCACTTATTCTCATGCCAGAAACACTAAATTTTCATACAGACTCTGCTATTAGCATGCAATGGAATGGGACTAATAATAATTACTTTTCAGATATGTTATTAGGATTAAATATCATATGGATTAAGTGTTAGACATGGTAGATGTGTCATAATGGCTACTTATTATTATCATAGGCCCTTTCAACTCTTACCTTTTGAATTCTAAATTTCATAGAGTAGTCTGCATCAGCACTAATAGAAATATAATGTGAGCCACATATTAATTTAAAATTTCTAGAAGCCATCTTTAAAAGCAAAAGAAATAAATTGATTTTAAAAATATAATTTAATCCAGCTGGGCGTGGTGGCGCACGCTTGTAATCCCAGTACTTGGGAGGCTGAGACAGGAGGATTGCAGGTTCGCGGCCAGCCTCAGCTACTTAATGAGGCCCTCCGCAACTTAGTGAGACCCTGTTTCAAAATAAAGAATAAAAAATAGGACTGGGGGTGTAGCCCGGAGGTAGAATGCCCCTGGGTTCAATCCCCGGTACCACCAGAGGAAAAAAATATATATAATTTAATCCAACATGTATAAAATATAATGTTAGCACTTAATCAATATAAAATTATCAGTAACATATTTTACATTTTTTGGTATTAATTTTTAAAAATCTGGTGTATATTTTCTATTTGGAGCACATCTATGTTTGGAAGAGCTATGTTTCAAGCACTTAAAGCCACACATGGCTACTGGCTATCACATTGAACAAGTACAAATTTTAAAAATCCTACATTATTTAAACATTGTCTTTAAGATATGCAAGTTCCTCTGTATCATGCTCAGATGATATGAGTTTATCAAAGAGGCAGAATGACGCCCCTCTCTGCAGTCATTAGAAATGAAGGTTTCTTTGGAATAGTCATTAGGTCTGTAGTGTTTCTGGCAAGAAGTTTTTTCAAATGTCCTTCTTTTTTGCTCCAGTCTCTGCCTTGGGAAAGTCTGGAGGCAGGCTAAATGGGGCCTTAGAATATCTCTTGAGCCAGGAGTCCATGCAACAATTTTAACAATACCTTGAGGGGCCTAGAAGTTTTCTGCCTTTTCCCACTGGGGCTTAAAATCTTAATTTTAAAACAAATCATACCCCAATCCCAAGCACCTGGGAAGATCCAAACCACACTACTCACACACCAGATGGGAGAGAGGGAGTCAGCTTTTTCCATTTGGCCCGTTCTCACTTGCCACTGTGACCCAGCAGCTATATATTACGCTGTTCTCTTTGGAATTGGTTTGGAATGGGGCCAAGAAGAAATAAATAATTATATAAGCCATGGCAGCCACATATTGGAGAAGATAAGTACTAACAATGCTTAGAACAAATGAAAATATAAGAAATTATTACCTTTGTCTGCAATACCTATTGGAATATCCTGCTGACATGACAGGGATTCCTTCTTCAGGTCTCAGGAGGGTGACCAGATGACTTCTCTCAGATCCATTTCAAGTCTACAAATCTCTTAGGAATATTTTTAAAAAGATTTTTAAAAGTTTCCTAGATTTAACATTTTTGAAAGGCTTTTGATTTTTTCACCATATTTGTACTGGGCAACAATTATATGTGATGTGCTATACAGGTGAAGTTTATTTTGATCCTGAAGAACTAGGGAGTTGGAAAGCTCACACCTAGTCATTGTAGCTGTAGTTTGGGCTTCCTTGAGACTATTCCAATACACACTAAAGAAGGTTCCAGAGAATAGACAAACATGGTGTCCAGTTTAGATTCTATCCAGGCTTCTCATCCAAATACTTCATTACTCCATGTTGTCTCACTGTCTAAGGGAATGATCCAGGTCCTCAAATTATAGGAAATATGGAGAAAGTAAACCTAAGAAATTTGTGTGGCTCTGAATGAAGTGAGCTCTAATTCATAAGCTCTATCTTTTATGCTCAGTTATTTAGGGGTGACCAGGCTGGCAACAGGGAGGCTGACCAATAGCAAAGAATCTCACATCACCAGACTCTGCCCCCCCCCCTTCTGTTCTTCCCACTCTCCACACTTCGGACATCTCCAGAGCTGGAGGGGATTCAGCTCTGTCTTATACATCTTAGGTCAAAGAGAAAAAGCACACAGCTTTAATGTGTGATTCTGAGCCTGAAAGGGACCAAGTGTCTTCTGATAAACAACACTTGAGATTTTTTTTAATGAAGGCATTAAACTTTCTTTTGAAATGGGCTAGACAAGGTAAACAAGGAGGGATCTTGTTTTCCCTTCATCCTGGAAAAATAACATCTCTCTCTTTCCAACTCAGTATAGTTGACTGAATTGGAAAGGAATCTATTTTCTCTGGAAAGATTTATTTGCCCAACAGTTGTGTTTTTGTATATGTGTATGTGTTGGCAAGAGCCAATAGATTTTCCAGAACAAGGGTCGTCTTGTTCGCAGTTTAAAAGGGCCTAAGAGTTGACGAGGGAATTTAATGTTAGGGAAGCCTTTTCAGACTTCTTTAACGTTTTGTACAAACTCCGAAGCATCTCGAGTTGGCCTGGGCGTTAGGACAGGGAAGTGAGCATGTGGGGACAGTGGCTTTTGTGGTATTACCACACCTATCCATGAGCCAATAGAAATAGCTCTATTTTCTTCACCTTCCTGAATGCAGTCTCAGGACATGTGTCAATCAGGGTCTGCTAAGAAACATCTGAATTTCTGTTTTTCAAATAGAAAAATTATCTCCCCAAAAGCTAAACAATTTCTGAATAAAGCCTAATAAGAAAGCTAAGACTAGAATTTCCTCCTCCACTTAAAGCCATATTTCTTTTCCCACCTGGGGGCACAGATTCCAACATCAAGAGAAGAACAACATGAAAATTGCATTCTGGATGAATTAGAGAAAAGATTTACAAGAATTATTATGCATCCTTATTTCCTGCTTCTTTCTCTACTTAGCTTCACAAAGGACTAGAATCTCCTCCGAAATTTTAGAGCAAATATTTCCTACTTTATAGAGAATGGTTTTCACTACTTTCCATTCTTTTCCAATTGTGTGCCAGGCATTAAGATAATATAAAATAAAATTGTACGCATTGGGATGTCTTCTTGAGAACATTTCTTTGAAGGGGAATGACCTACTTCTTGTCAATTCAAAAATAAATTGAATCCCTCTATAATAACACAAACAAAATACATCTTAAGCTGACGTTCTTTCCACTCATTTGTCTGTTTCCAAGTCACTGCTTGCTAAGCTCAGCTGACAGCTCAGCTGGTTTTTGCAGAAGTGATTTTTCATTCGCCTGGTCTTTGCCTCGCCAGGTGTGTCTGGCCAATGTAAAGGAAAGGTGTTTTTCCTTTTAGCAGGAACATTAAAATTTTTACCACATTTTCCATTGCCCAGTGTCTGTTTTCAAGGAAGCACAGACCGGCAGGAAACAGAGGAGTCTGAGATTTCTCCTTTGTAGATGCTGGCTCCTGGCCTCTCAGTGCATTTAATTTAGCAAAAATCCACATAATTAAATGAGGGGGAAAATATAATTTTTCTTTGATGGCAGAATGGTTTCCACGAGGAGAGACCAGCTGATGGCGTCTCCTCTGAAGTGTCACTGAAGGTCTTGACAGGGACCGGGCGCCCTCCTTCAGCCCGAGGCTATGCGTATTCCCAGCCCTGGAAGCACTAGGCTGAGTGGTTTTCTTCTTTGAAAGTGTACTGTATCTTCGTAAGACATTTTTGAACTTTTCCAAATTCATTTCTAGTTTGCACCAAAATTCGTGTAGCAGGCATAATGGGAAATGTCACTAATTCCTCTTCTGTATTCCTCTAGTTGGAAGCTAGTTGAGACTGAATTTGGGCTACATGGGTTCCATGCTTGCATTGAAATTACCCAGCACTGCAGCTCCAGGAGAACCCAGGCATCTCTGGGAGACAGCCCACAAGTTTCCATGCCTGAATTGAGACCTTTTCTTCTCTCTGTCTCTCTCTCTGTCTCTCTGTCTCTCTGTCTCTCTCTCTCTCTCTCTCTCTCTCTGACTCAGGATTGAACCCAGAGTCTTTTGCAGGCTATGCACATGCTCTAACATTGAGCTACATTCCCAGTCCTTTCTCAGTATATTCTCCAAATGCCTACCCCATCATTGATGTGAAACAAATGTTAATTAGAAATACTGATCATGAGGTAAAAGAAATACGGGAGAGGGGAGAAAAATAGCAGCTTGCTGTACACTAATAGAGGATAAAACAGGGGTTATCATTCAATAGACTTGGACCTAATTTTCAATAAATCTTTAAGTTACTTTTGCAGGCCTCCCAGTCCAGTCAAGCTCTTTCTCTGCCATGCCTCCTTCTTTGATCCAACTCCAGTGGTGTCCATTCTTTGCCCATGTGTCCCTGCATTAGCATCCTTTTTTCCCACCCCCATGGTGTTGAGAGCTTTCCCAGGTAATCACTCTTCTTGCCTCATTTCCTATCTCTTCACCGCCAGCAAATGGCCTTAAGAGTTGGTGAAAATTTAAAACAGCTTTCTCACCAAGAAGCAGGCAATCTCCAGGATGAAATATTAGTTAAGAGTTAATGAATCCTGCACTCTGAGTTTCTGAACAAAAGACCAGAGACAGTTGCCTCCAGATATAAGAGGGAGAATTAAGGTAGTGTGTTAGTTTTCTGTCACTGTGACCAAAGTACCTAAAACAAACAACTTGAGGAGAAAAGTTTTATTTTGGCTCACGGTTTCAAAGGTCTCAGTTTGTGATCAGCCTGCTCTACTGCGTTGGGCCTGAGGTGAGGGAGAACATCATGGTGGAAGGGCATGGCAGATTAAAGCTGGTCAGGTCATGGCAGACAGGAAGGAAAAAGGAGAGAGGCGAGAGGAGAGAGAGAGGAGAGAGGAGAGGAGAGAGGAGAGAGGAGAGAGAGAGAGAGAGAGAAAGAGAGAGAGAGAGAGAGAGAGAGAGAGAGAGTGTTCTGGGAGAAGATAAACCCTTCCAGGGCATACCCACACTGACCTACTTCCTCCAACCAGGTCCCACCTCCCAATAGTTCATTCAGCTATCAACACAGAGGTCAGAGCCCTCATGATCCAATCATTGTCTAAAAGCCCCACCTCTGAACCTTGCTGCTTTGAGGACCATGATTCAATATGAGACTTTGGAAGAGATTCCCGATCCAATCTATAATAGGTGGGATGCTAGAGCTTGTCACCTAAATGGTTGTTCACAGAGATACATTACTCATTCGGTTGTAGACAATCTTAATGTAATATAATGGGGCGAAAATATTCTAAGCAGCTGGCTTCAGAATGTCTCCTATCTTGATATGCCAGCCTGCTGTGATGAGTAGAGCAGGAAAGTTAAGGAAAGAAAGCATAGAACCAAGACAGGGCTGAATTGCTATGCATAAGATAATGAAAGTATAATATTTTTCCCTAGTAAGGATCTCTGTAGAAGGCTGGGGGAGTGCTGAACTACCTAGTAGAGACCCCAGTTGATGGGGAAAAGTTTTATGATATCAAGTTGTTTTAATTTTTTTGGCATGGGTATGATGTAAACTTTATCCAAATCTTCAGTAAAGGACATAAAGTACATATAAATTACAATAAAGTACACAAAAAGACTCAGTGTATGTACGTGCGTGTGTGCATATGTATGTGATAATCAAGGGAAGGAACTGGATTTTCAATGCACAGATCCCTATATCAGAGAAAAATCACAGTAGACAATGAAGTGATACACACATTTACACACTGATTCCATATTTCAGGGGGAGGAACTGGAATTCGACCAACAATATAAGGAAATGCACCTCCGTTTTCCATCCAGGATCCAGGAGGCAGAAGGGATAGATTCAAGGTTCCTTCATCTGGGAATGTGAGGCAATTCATTTGAGACTCAAAGGCTAGGTTTTGTTTTTATCAAATACCTTGGTTAAATTAAGAGGACATTTAGCAAGGTATGGGAAGTTGATTGGGCCACTATTTATTTGACTTTGGGTCTACTATTATAACCTGGGCACAGAGATCAAAACAAACTAATTTTTAAGCTTCTGCCCTTCACTTTGACTGTATTAAAAGAGATCCTGGCCAGGTGTGGTGGTGCACAGCTAGAATCCTAGTACTTGGCAGGCTGACACAGGAAGATTGCAGATTTGAGACCAGCCTCAGCAACTTAGACAACTTTGCGAGACACTCAGCAACCTAGCGAGACCCTGTTTAAAAATAAAATAAAAAGGGCTGGGGGTGTAGCTTGGGGGTAGAATGCCCCTGTGTTCAATCCCTAGGATAGAGAGATAACCTGGCCTTCTTTCACAAAAATTTGTGGATCACAGACATGTAGAATCACTAAAAAATCTTAATGTCATGAACCCAAATTTGACAAAAGCCAGAAAGCACATGAATCCAACTTCTGAAACCAACTTCATGGACTTGACCCCACTTATAATATAAGTAACCTTATACAAGTTCCTTAACCTCTCTGTGCCTCGGTTTCCTCTTCTGTAAAATGGGGAAATTCATAGTTCCTAGCTCATTAGGTCCTTGAGAAGATTGAGTTGGTGTGCAGAAAGCATTTAGAATAGTTCTGACATATTCAGAATCTGAATTATTATTATATTGCCTCACTACAGGAAGCGGGAAGGAGACGATACACTAAGAAATTTATGTATATCATCCTCCCAACAATGATTTTAATTAGTTCATTTGTGTAGAATCCTCCCAACAATGAATTTTCGTAACACTGGAATCATTATTAAACCTATTTTTTCAAGTGAAGACCAAGGAAAATAATTAAATTTCCTAAGGTCACACAACTGGCTAGAAGCAGATGCCTTTGTGGGTCATTGGTTATGTAAGTTTAGATAACAAAATTATAAGTGCTGGTTAGAGCTCACGCAGGGAATAGTGCAATATCCTATATGGTATTTAAATAGAAGTGGAAAGCCAAACAGGAAGTAGTTATGTGAAATGCATTAGCTCAGCCACACATACCATTTTAAATGGGAAAGTGTGAAATGAAACAGCTACAGTTAAACGCTGAGCAGAAAGTACATGGGATAAGTAGTGTGGCTGAACTTGTGTATCTATAGAAGCCTGCATTTCTCAATTTCTACTCTCTGACTGCTTGAATTTTCTAAAACAATTTGGCAGTGGGTTTAGACAACATCTCAAATATTACATATATTTATACTTGTTGAAGGAGAATACTTTTTCTCTTTAAACCTAAAGTTCCTTTACCCATGAAGCAGTCTGGTGAGCTGGGTGATTAGAAGAAGTTAGTTTCATGCCCTGTTTGTGGCTTAGGGCCTGTTATTGATCATAGTTCTGCGGGCTGGGCTGGGAGGTGTCAGAATGTCATTTTTCATGAAGCACCCCTATTGTCAGAACCACATGAGATATTTGCCTCCAGCCATCCTTCCAATCCCCACAACTCGCTTCTGAGGGTGATACTTGCATCCTGTTTTTGGAGATCAGGAGACTGAGGCACAGAGAGGTTATTAACTTGCTCATGTTCTCCAGCCTGCTAAATAGGGCATCAACCTTCAACTCTAGGACTATTTGACTCCAAAGTCCATTTTCCTGTTGGTTTGTTGAAGACTGACCCAGATTAAGTCAAATTTCAGGCCAGAGTGAGTTGTTATAAGACTCTCATCATTCATTTACACATGTGTTAAGAAGAGGTTGAAGTTCAGGCATCTCCACATAATTGCCAGAAAGATTAATAAAACACAAAGGAAGCTTAGGCCTGAACAGCTGACCAGGATGTGCAAAAAAATCAGAATATTTCTTACCAATTCACTCAAAATTCTTTGCTATTATTCAAAGAAATTCATAAGCCTTAATCTCTTAAACCAGTGATTCTCTTACTTTTCCCATGTGAAATAAAGAGCATGCCTTGTTGTAGTGGGTGTCCCATGGGTGTCCTCAGAGCTATGATAAATTTGCTACATCTGCTCTCTCTCTTCTTGGCCACCTAAGAAGTCCTGTCAGAATGCACGTGGATCCTGGGTAGTTATCAGAGCCCTAACTTTGAATCCATACTCATTTGTATAAAATAGCACATTATTTGCTAACTTCAGCACTTCCACCATTATTTATAATAAACTATGTGCAAGGTACCAAATTGCTGCTGCTCAGGTATGCTGAAAACTTAGACCAGGCAGGTGTAGTGGGGATACATTTTCATGAACTTACAAGAAAAGAAGTTCTGCATTTCCCTCTCACTTCCATCTTTATTTTGTAATGATCCTTTCTTGTGCTCCATTTCCATCAGTAGAACAAACTCACCTTGAGTTATCCAGGCTGTGCCTCTCCTCCCCAGGTTGTTCGAGGAGACCCTTCCTGTTACACTATTTCTCACATTGCCTTTTCTCCATCCTTAGTTCGAGCAGTCATAGTATTACTTCTAGGTGGATTATATATGTCAACCTGTTTCCATGACTATTTTCTCTTTCCTTTATAATATTTGCATTTCATTGCTACCAGATGAGTCACCCCAAAATATAGTTTAAATCCCATCAAAACCCTAAGTAGTTGCCAGACCCAATGATAACTCCTCACCTTTGTCCTTAATAAAATTTGCCATCGGATCCCAGCAAGCATTCTGATCTCATTCTCAAACCCTGTGCCCCATGGCCCAGCCAAGCTACAACAGATGACTGGTGCCTGTGGTCCTCTTTGCTAACCCACCCTCATCTCACTGAAATGATGCCTACCTCCCAAGGTCCCATCAGCCCTCCATCTCCAAGAACCTCTCTCCTGATTCTCTCAACCAGAGGCAATCATTCTTTCTGTGAGCCCTTCTGTTCTCATTCTAATTTCTATTATTATCTCTAGGTCCCTGGTCTCTCCCATTATACACATATGTGAGCACACACACAATTATACAAATGTTTCTTGACTTACAATGGATTACATCCGGATATACCCATCATAAGTTGAAAATACTGTAAGTTGAAAATGCATTGAACACACCTAACCTACATCCCAGCTTAGCAGCACAGCACACTGTAGAGTCTCCATTGTTTCCCTTCGTGGTTTTGTGGCTGACTGGGAGGTGGGGCTCGCTGGTGCTGTTCAACATCTGGAGAAAGGATGGGACCACATTTCACTGGCCCAGGAAAAGATCCAAATTCAAAATTCAAAGTATGGTTTCTACTGAATGTTTTCACTTTCTCATTACTGTAAAGTCAAAAAATTATAAGTCACACCACTGTAAGTTGACTGTCTATAATTTTCTTGGCCTTTGGGACCTGTGTATTCTCTGCAGTTTCAGTATGGTCTTTACTGAAGTGATCTTGAATATGATATTAATGATAATGTCAAAAAGGGGGTAGAAGGAGGAGAAGGAAGAAGAAGAGGAGGAGGAGGAGGAAAAGATGAATAGAGGGCTTTTTGGCTTCTCCAGTTGTCATGACCGAATAGCTCAAATTGTTAGAAAGTTTTTCCCTATATTCATCTGAAGTATCCCTGAAATTCAGTTCCAGAAATGTTTATTGAGCAACTATGGACAAATTGCATAATTTTAGGCACAAAGCACATTTACTGATCCAAATATAGCCTACATGCCTTCCCTTCCCCACCCCACCAACAGGAATCAACTTTGTCTGCATAGCGAGAAGGAAAGACGCTTTTCCTGACCTTACACACTTTTAGCAACATCTCCAAGCTTCTTTCATCTCTATGTTGAGCACTGCAATCCAGGTTAATTACTTGAAAGTATCTTTCTCCACTCATTTCTGAGTTATAATACGTATGGGGATAGGGGGCATATAGGGTTGTTGAAAGATTTATTGGATTTATTATCATTATATATAGTAGACTACTGGGGGTCCAAGGCAGAAAGATTTGTTCTTTCATCCACACAAGGAATGTATCTAAGCCTCATAATTAAATCTTCAATTAGCTGACAATTACTACACTATCTCCTATGAATCTTCTTTGGAAAGATTTAGTTACTTTGGAAAGAAAGAGTGGGGAAATTGGTAAAGGACCTCAGTTGAAATACCAGAAGATGGGCTTAAAAGGGGTATATTTAGATTGAGGAGTCATTCATATATTTAAGACTGAGTGAGTAATATGACAGTTTATTGTTACCAGAATGTGAAGTTTTGTTAGGGCATCTGGAATATACCAGTCTTTAGTGGTACCCTTGTGTAACTGGTGGATAATGGATCTACCTTTGGTCTCTGTGAGTTAATCATGTGTATTGGACTTTGCTGTGGGTAGTTACTGTGCAATGCCTGCATAACCTGACTTGCATATGGACCAGCCAAATCCCCTAGTGTCTTCATTCCATCTCTGTGGCTATTATCCTCATTATCGCTCTTCTGGATCATGCAATTACCTCCCAACTGCAATCCTTATTGCCAGTGCTCCCCTCCCCAAACCAAGCTACACAGAGCAGTGAGGGTAATCCTGCTAAAATTCACCTCTCATCATGTCCCTGGCACAACACTCCTATTTTCTTAAACCTCCAATGCCCCCTCTCCCTCCTCCCTGAAGGCTCTCCAAAACTCCATATAGAGTTGCTTGCACCAGCCCAGGTCTTGCCTATTATTTATGATACAGATTTCAATAGTAATATGTTTAACACCTTATTTCTTTAAATCCCTTCCCTACCACTAAGACTATAATTTTACATTTGCATTCCCGATGTCTACTGTTGTACCTAGGACCCAGTAAGGGTCTAATACCATGTTTTAGACATGAATATAGGATAAAGCCCAGCCTCCTTGGTACTATACTCCAGGCCTCCATGATCTTGGCTTGCTCCTCTCTCCAGTATATCTCTTCATGGATGCTATTCTCTTATAAAGCACAAGGCAAACCTAGCCCTTACCAATTCTTAAATTTTCCCACCTTGATGCCTCTGCGTGGTCTGTTGCTTCCACCTGGATAGCCCTTCTTCTTTCTCTTCTTGTGAAATCTACTCATTTTTCAAGAGACAATCCAGATATCCCTTCTCCATGAAGCCTGCCCATGCTCTTGTAATGTCTGATTTTTGTTTGACAGCATTTATTGGATATGTATTTCATGGCCTTATTCAATTTTATTTCCACCACAGCCTTTGGGAGAGAGAGTTGGCTAGAGAGGTACTAAGAAAAAATTTTGGAGTGAAAATAACATGGCCACATGCCTTACAATCATAGCGTTCTGCTGACTTTGCTGAACATGCAGCTCTTTCCCAGGTGTGGAGAGCTCATTCCCAAGCACGTGCTAGAAAACAACAGGATAGGCTCCGAGGACATGATTAGAACACGATCATGCCAAAGTCTTTTCCTCTCTTCCTTTACTCTGGAGAAGCAGTGAGCCAGGCTAAACAGCCTAGAGTTTCCCAGCTTTGTTCCCCATAGGGGAGGGTGTCAGGAGAGAAAGATTTCTCTCACCCTCTGAGTGGCTGGACCATGCCTGAGCCACCCCAATCTTCAAGACCAGTCGCCTCTGGCTGTTATTCAGGTATGTCTTACAGATGCCATATGGGATGCGGAGCACTGATTTCAGTCAAATTGGGGCAAAGTAACAAACATGGGCACACACATGGAACTGGAAATGGCTCCAACTGGATTCGACATCTTATCTGTGGAGACAGCAGGAAAAGTCAGGAACTTGGAGTCAGGAACTATATCCCAAACCCACCCTTCACATTTGTGTAACTTGGAGCAAATCATCTAAACTTTCTGGCTTCTGTTTCCTCTGGGAATTTTTCCCCTCACTGGGGATTGTTTTCTTTTAAGCTGGCTTCATTTGGGGTTAGAGCAAAGCCATGATTTAAGGTTTCCATCCCCTTCCCCCACTTTGGTCAGGGCAACTCCCTTTAGTCCCTTCTGTACAGAAGAGGAGCTGATAGGCCTCCCTGGGGAGAGAAGCCCACTGCTCTCTGGAAAGCCCCTGAAAGCCACTGGACTAAGTGACACCACACTCCTTTCCAGTGCTCACATCCTCCGAGTTTATGAAAAACTGTTTCCTATCACTCCGTGAAAAGTGAGTAAATTAGTACACTTTAAGCTAAAACTTTTTCATTCTTAAAACAGACCTGGCCTGGTAACTTGATCATTTGGTTTTCTGAGAAAGCAGAGACTCTGGGTGAAGTAAAAGATTTCATGATATGTGTGCTAAATCCATTCAGTAAGTCGAATACTATGGTTCCTCCTGGAAAAGGCACATGAATATCTTTGGGGCATGAAATGCCATAGATGTCAGCTACCTGCAGGTGGCTTATTTCTCCTCCTCCCAATATTATATGCCTATGAGCTGATTTTGGAAATAAAGTACAATCTGTAGGTTTTGTGCTGTTCATCTTTTAAGTCAGCAAATGGTTGCTCCTGGGAACCGTAACGCTGCTTGATCACAACAGTCCAGGTTAGGCTTTTGTGGATCACGTGATCTCTCCTGATTATTTTTAACTCTACTTTTCACTGTGCGTGTGGAGCACCCTCTCTCTGCCAGGACCCTGCTTCTCCGAGGCCAGGTTAGTAGGGACTCACAAGTGACTCTGCTTGTTCAAAACAGAGAACTGGGTCCATACAACCTCCGGAAGTGTCTGTTCCTCCACCTGACTAATGGAACCTGGTAAATGGAAGGCAGTTAGTAGTAAACAAAGGAGGTTGAGCCCTGGATGAATTACAAGATTCAGGGTCAACCCTTCTAGCTCAACCCTGATTCTGTCTCAGATATTAATTTTTAGGAGATTCTGAATTCATGTTTTCTCCCCAGTTTTGTGTCACCGTGACTTAGAACAGTTTTCTACATAAGGATTTTTGTCATTAGCCTGGTCTTCACCATTACAGAATCCTGCTTGCTCAGTTAGAGGCCAGCCCTTGAGGTGAGACTGAACTCGGTGAATGAAGATCACTTTTAGGCCCAAGGCACCTCCTTCGCCATTCACAAGTGTGATTTATTCAGTTGTTTGCACACACTGGCTTCTGTCTCTATCCATAGTACTGGAAAGAAGGGTCTTGTTTATATAAGATGGTCGTAAAATGAATCCATCCCTACAAGGCCTCCTCCTGTACCGCAGAAAGGACTCCTGCGCAAGCTCGGTTGCATATAAACACACACTTTCATCAATACCTGGCATACCTTCTCCATTTATAGCCTGTGAATTCTCTTCCCTGATTCTGACCTAGTAATCCTTCCTTCTTCACTTAAAAGCTTGAGTGAGTTTCTGGAATCTTCTCTCTATTAATCTTCCAGCTGGGGCATTGTCAGGCTGAGTTTAAGCACAACCTCTTCCAGCGCTTTCACTGACCTGCCATGTTCTCCTTCCACTTAGTGACTATGGCACTATCCATCACCTGTCTCTTGAATTTATCACATTTTACCTTGTAACACAGTAATTTGAATAGAGTACTTAGTGCTCCTATTACAGATTACGAGTCCCTAAGACAAAAATCTGAACTGTGAACTGTCCTTTCATGAAACTTTGTTTCATGCACAAAATTATGAGAAATGTTGTCTAAAACTGCTTTCATTCTACGTGTATAAGAGGCATATGAATTTCATGTTTAGATTTGGGTCTCATCCCCAAGTTCTCATTATGTATATTCAAATATTCCAAAATCCAGAAGAATCTGAAACACTTTGGGTTTCAAATATTTCAAATAAGAGATATTTAACCTGTTTTACTATAAATTTCCAAATGGCAAGATTTCCATATCCCATGATGGCACAGACTAACATGAAGCCATTGAGGGGCTTGCCTCACACACAAAATTTAAAAGGGCCTCAAAAACAAGTCAAAATAAATAACTTCTTAATATGATACATGAATGCAAAAAAATCTATGAACAAAATATTGACATTTTCAATAAAAATAGGATAGATATTTTTCCTTTTACTTTCCTTTTTCCCTTTAATTTTTCCCTTTTTCTCAGTCTCCAATATGGAGCCTGTTACTTGTTCTGTTTTTATTAGAAATTTTGATCTGTGTGTGTGTGTGTGTGTGTGTGTGTGTGTGTGTGGCACTGGGACTTGAACCCAGGGGCATTCTACATCTGAGCTACACCCCCAGCCCTATTTTTTTAAATTTTGAAATAGGGTCCACTAAGTTGCGGAGGCCTCCCTAAGTTGCTAAGGCTGGCCACGAAGCTACAATCCTCCTGTCTCAGCCTCCCAAGTACTGGGATTATAAGTGTGCACCACCATGCCTGGCTAGAAATTTTGATATTTTTTCATTGTAGATTTTTTCCATTAATTTTGATTTCTTAAAATATTGCACTCAGGTGTTATCTTACTTCCTGAGTGTTTTTATATCCCCTTAAATGATGTTCCTAAGGTGCTCTGATCGCCTCAGCAACAGGACTTTGCCTGTCCTTATGCACTCAACTAATACTTCACACATTAATGAATGCCAGAAGAGATTTTAGGTACTTTTTTTCCTTTCTTTTTTTTTGTCTAAAGGTAAAATGACACCTACCTCAGAACCTGGCATCTCCTGCAATGTTTAGACAGGCAAAGATGAGGGAAGTTTTAGCTGTCTCAAGTAGTTGGCTGCGATATGAGTCAGCACTGTTCTGCCAGTTAAAATTCCTGGTCCTGGGCCTCTTTCACTGTCACAGAACATCGCCATCCCAGCCCTTCATAAACCAACAATTCTTAAGAAGCTCAGAAGCTGTGTAGGCACAGAATCATCTTTCACCTTCTCCTAGTGAATTCTGAGCCACTAACAACAAAAATAAGCTCTTTGGAAGCTTGGAAGACTGGGAGTGGGGGTTCTGCTGGTGGGTTTCTGCAGGGAGCCTCAGTGCTTCTGGGAAGGGGAGGAAGGCAAATGACTGAAAGATCAGGTGTGGGGGGTCCTGCTCACCACACCACCCAGCAGAACAGAAAGCAAATTCTTGTTTCTATAGATTAGGGCAGACACGTAGGAGAGAGTCCCCTTTCTCAGATGTAAAAGAAACACTGAGACTCACACATGTCCTGAAGATGGAGTCAGTTCCTCAGGGTATTCATCAACATTTATCTTTAAAAGACAAAAATGGACATTCATGAAATCATCTCACAAAATCATCTCTAGAAAATTGAACCTGTAATAACAAAATTATTTCTGTGCCTTGGTAGAGGGCCCAAGAAAATAATGTTTTTGATTTAGTTACAGGAATTCTATTCAGCAAACAGTATTGTTCAAGTGTTTTCTCTGGGTTCTATCCACATAAAAGTCACTGTCCTAAGGGTCAGGAGGGGAGTAGATTTTATTTTGTTCTCATTTCTATGATTTATACTTTCTCTCCTGACACCAAATGCTTGTTAGCCTTTATCTCGCCTCACTCCTGTTAACTGTGCCTTGTCTAACCTTTTAAAGGTTAGCTAAATTAATTTTAAAAAAGAAGAGTTTATCTACTCCCTGAGTCCAAGATCTAGAAGGAAAATGGGTCTTAGAGATCACCTCCTTGTGTCTCTGACAGGCTTCAAATCACTTATTTTTCATTCAGTTTCTTTCTTTCTTTCTTTTTTTGGGGGTATTAGGGATTGAACCCTGGGGCATTCTACCTCCAAGTTAGACCCCCAGGCTTTTTTATTTTTTATTTTGAAACAGAGTCTAAGTTGCTAAGGGTCTCACTAAGTTGCTGAGGCTGGCCTCGAACCTGCGATCCTCCTGTTTCAGCCTCCCAAGTACTAAGCATGTGCCACCACACCTGGCTTTTTTTTTTTTAGTTTATTTGCTGATTCATTGTGAAGTGACTGAACATTCATTTCTGCTATACTCTGGAAGTTTTGGGATCTGAGATCTAGCAGTGTGCTCATGTTACCACATTATTTTAGAGGAAAAACATTTAGATCTTTCTGAAGTGTTCTTAAGTTGGTCTTGACAATGCATTAGGTCTAGATTCCACATTTAGGGAGGGCCTACTGTGTGTTAGCCACATGCAACTTTCCCCTGGAGAGCAGGTATTGTCAGGCTCATTTTGAAGAAATAAAGAGCAAAATTCAAAAAGACTGTAATGTGCCCTGGGTCACAAGATTAGCAAGTGGTGACATCAAGGCTGGCCAGGGCCTCTTGCCTCCACTGCTTGTTGCTTGCTGCACTGTAAACAACTATCTGGGTATTGCCACAGTCTGATGTCATCTTAGAAAGGGGAATTCTGCCCTGTTTCTGCTTCAAGAGATGCATAGGATGTGTTGAGCCAACCCAGTGTGTCATGTGGTTAATTTCCAAGGCAAAATGAAATCAGCCCACAGAGGTTTCAGGTATTACTCTTCAACCTATTTGAAGAGACAAGCACCATTTTGTCCAGCTGTCCAGACCCTGTACATACCTTCCCCATAATTTCATATTTACCAGGGACAATGTTTTCATCCCCCTCCCACTTTCAAAGAGGCTTATGAGTAATTGGTTCTAAATCCCTTCGGAAGAATTGGTAAGGTAATCATGTTTGAGAAAGAGAATGATTTGGTCCTATGAAAAGAAAAATACACCAACGTACACAGCTGAACTCAGTGTGTATGTGCGCATTGTTGTATATGTTGGGGTTGGGAAGAATATGTGTAGTGGAAATTAAGTGATGCTAAAAAATACACCCTAATTAATCAGGGTCATAATTTTGATATACGAGAAAATAAGTAGTCATGGCTACAACTATAACAAACAAAAAGACTCAAAAACAGTATAAGGAAGTAGAATAGAATAGTACAGCCTGATAGTTAAGTTTGAAATTCAGTTGTCTGAATTTATAGCCCAATTCTGATAACTACTAGTTATGAGACATTTGATAAGTTGGTCACTTAAGAACAAATGTCATGTTTTGGCTCTCAAATGTCGCACAAAAGGTTATGTGTTGAAGGTTGGGGCCTCAATGCAACAGAGGTCAGAGATGGGGTCTTTGAAAAGTGATTGGATCACGAGGGCCTCATCAATCAATCTATTGATAGATTCATATCTTAATGGACTATTGTGAGGTGGTATAATTTTCAGGAGGTAGGGCCTAGTAGGAGGAAGTAGGTCACTGGGGCATGACTTCGAAGGACATATTTTTGTCCCCATCCCCTTTCTCTCCCTGTCTCTGTTTCCTAGCTATCATGAGATGAGCAGCTTTGCCCCAGCACACCCTCCCTGCAAAAATAATCTGCCTCATCACAGGTCCGGAAACAGCAGAACCAAATGACTATGGACTGAAGCCTCTGAAAACATGAGCCAAAATAAATCCTCCTTTGATTTTCTCAGGTATTTTGTCACAGTTATAAAAAGTTGACTTGGTAGTCCTATCTATAAAATGGGCACGATAATAGTGAAAATGAAGGATGTTGTGAAAATTGAATGAGAAAGTACATATGAAGTGTCTAACACTTCATAAAAGTGTATTAACATTAAAAGGAGGAAATGGAAATAATCCATAGAATTTTTTAGTACCTGATAATAGAATAATTTATTTTTCAGGTTCAATAAGTTGGGAAAGAGCTAATCATAATGGAATTGTCACCAAATTTAGAGATACAGAAAATGATTATGTAACTGAAAGTTGGTATGACCCTGATAACACAGGAATACAAGCATAGAGAAGAAGACATCTAATCAATAAATAGTAATAATTGCAATACTGTTGACAAGTGAGCTCTTGGAGTGTCTATTTTTTGGGGGGGTACTGGTGGTGGAACCCAGGGGCCTTCTACCTCTGGACTATACCCCCAGCCCTGTTTTACTTTTTGTTTGGAAACAGGGTCTCACTAAATTGCTAAGAGCCTCACTAAGTTGCTGAGGCTGACTTCGAACCTGCGATCCTCCTGTCCAAGCCTACCGAGTACTGGGATTACATGTGTGCACCAACACACCTGGCTTTATGTGTTTTTAAGAACTGGTAGGCCAATGAGCCTGCTCAGTGGATATGCACTAATCATAGAAGAGGGTGGACCCACAAAACTAGAAAAAAACAGCAGATGCTTCTTGTAGGAAAATTTAATTAAAGTAGAAAGGTCTATGATAACATTTCCATATGCTCTTCACTAAGACTGGAGAGTCAGTACGCTGTGCAAATTCTATAGGCCAGGAGGCTGGCATGGAAACAGCCAGATGCAGTGAGCCCCCTTGGATCCATGTGCCAAGAGAATGTACGGCTATGTCAATAGATAACAACTTCCTCAAAGTCACAGAGCTCTTTCAGAGCAACACAACTCTGGGTCACAAAATGGGTGGGAAGTGCTCAGGGTCCTGTCTATGAAGTCAGACACTATACCATCTATAAGCGAACACTTTTCTATTGCCTCATGGCCACAATTACTTAGTCACTGATAATATAATCAACTCTATTATATTATATAGGAAGTGAGAAAAGAAGCCCCCACCCTTTTATATTCTGAAGTATTAACAATGACTCCACCTTTTGTGAGGAGGAGTAAAACCTATGGCACTTCTTCAGCCTGTGTTATTTTCTTGTAAATATGGGAAAATCTAAATTTTGGAAGGTGATAGGCAGTTCCACAGAGAGACAGTGTAATTTGTATCTGCCCTGGAATGGCTGCCTGGTTTCAAATGGTTTTAACTAAAAATTGGAGCCAAACTAATTCCTTAATTTCCTACACCTCTCAGTTTCCTTATTCACAAAATGGGAGTAATAATAGGTTTCTACCTTATAGGATTGTTAAGACTGGCATGCTGTCGGTGTGAGATAATTGTCAGTCCTAATGCCCCTTCTGAGTTCATCTCTTCAATAGTCTAGCAAAAAATTCTTTGAAAAAATGAGTTACCAGCAAAATGACATTTCATACAGATAAAATATCTAGTATTATACTTTATATATTATAGGGACTTTACCCCAATTATTGTGGACCTTACATAATATGGATAACTATTCAGGTCTTCATTGCCATGTGAAGGATCAACAGCATGTTGTGCTTCTTTTCTGAGTGATATTCTCCTCCTTGGTTAACTCCATAACTTCTCTTTGCCTTTAGTAAGGATTTGGGGGTTTCATTAGAAATGCATTCACTGCCTTAGAGCAGAGAACATAAATTGATGAGGGTGTGGATGGTGTCTTCCCTCATGGAACTTAAATTCTGGTTAGGCAAAGGTCAATGATAAAGACTGGGGCATGTTAGGATGGGAAACTCAGCATGTGAGTGATCCGGTTATAGGTGACTTCATACCATCCCCTGTCCAGAAGCAGAGCAGGCATAAGGTTAAAACAGGCTGCTTCTTACTCTTCCCAGCCTGCTGCCTGGGCTTCTTCTGTCCTGAGCCTGCTGGGTCAGCAAGGCAACAAAGATAAGACGAAGGCCAACACTAAGAAAGTTACAAACCTTAAAACTTAGAAGGCCACGGGCCTGGAAAGAGATGAAAAATAAAAAACATTATCCTCTCACGTAGATGCTGACAAAGCGGGTCTATTGGCCTGGGAACTTAGCAACCCAGATAAGGAAGACCAGATAGGATGAACCCTATTTAAGACCCAGAGGTCCAGGGGGCATCTGCACTCTGCTCCATTGCGTTCTCCTTGGAGGCGTGATTCTTCTCTCTCCCCTGCCCCCTTGAGACATGGACGTTACTCTTGCTTTTATAATAAATCGTTTTGTCCTGCACTAAATTCCAACTGCTTGTCCTGGCTTTTTATTTCCTGACCCATGATATCTATCTGGGCTAAGGAAAAAAAACTCATGGTGACCACGGAAACGGTAGCATGAGGGGTTCAGTAATCAGTAGTCCATAGGGAGAGGAAGGAAAGGCTTCCCCAGGTAAGTAAGGTTGAAGCTGAAGACTACACTGGAGAAGGTGCCCAAGAAAGGTGGTAGATGTGATTCCAAGACCTGGTGCTGAGAGGAGGGAGACATGCCACCTGTCTGTAGCAAGATAGGTGGAAAGATGGATGGCCGCCAGGTCTGACTGAGGCTTGGAGGCCACATCAAAGGTGGTGGGGAATCACAGAAGGGTTTCAAGTCGGGGAGTGAAATGATCGGACGGGAGGTTAGGAAGGACCCTTCTGGCTGCTCTGAGGGGATCCTAGTAAGAGGCTGTGGTCCTTACACGGACAGCATCATCTCCTAATGATTCTGGCCCAGTCTTGGGTAGTTGGGAGGTAAACAAATGGATAGATTTCAGAGATTTTTAAATATTTGGCTTAAAACTAAAGCTACCCCTCCCCTCCATATTTAGTTTGGAAAAAAGAAGGGAACTTCTAACTGAAGTGGAGCATGGGGGTTGTCAACTGATGCCAATTATCTGCACTAATCTCCTGGATCTATTGCCTGCAATACTGAAGGACTATTTGCCCTACTTTACCCTAATTAAGCTTATCATTGCGGAGCCCCAAAGATGCCAGAAATAGCTCAACACCAGTCCCTCTAGCCAAACAATCAGCAAAGAAAGATACCTTTAAAGAGTGTCAAGCCCAACTTTATGACTCTATCATCGGCACCAAGGCCACTGTCTCCACAGCCTAAGCCACCAGGCCAGGACTGCTTGTTAGTTGACCTTCTGGGCCCAAATGTGACTCACCTGTTTACTGTAGAGCAAAGGTAACTTGGGATGCAAAAGTTGACAGCTGTCTCCCAGGAGACCATCAGTCCTGGAAATGAGAGCACTGGGCTTCAACTGGAAATGTTTCCATTGGCACAGACCCGGGCTGGATGAAGTGTGCCAGGAGGGAGGTCACACCATGAGGACGTGAGTGAGCCCATGTGCATACTTTAAAAATCTGGGGTCCTCAGAGCTGACTGCTTCAAGTCACTTATTATTATCTCACTGAGTAGCTTGGAGGCCAATGGTGACCAATCATTTGCACTTGTTATTTACAGTCTGGATATCTCTGCCACATAACCAGAATTCCTTTCTTGGAGGAAGTAAGATTAAGGACAGCAATCATATTAATAACAGTAATATTGTTTGTTAGCAGTGTATTATAAATAATAGGGATATTGTTTATTAGTGGTGTATTATATTCTGAAAGCAGTATGTCTTCCAGGTTATGCACCTCATCTCTAAACCAGTGGTCACAGCTTAAGGTGCACTCGTGAATCACCCAGGGAGTTTTAAGGTACTGAGGCCTGGGTCTACCCTCCAAAGACTGATTTAATTGATCTGGATGAGATCAATGCCCAAGCATTGGCATTTTAAGGCTCCCCAGGGAATGCTGATGTGCATCCAGGTGGAAGACCATTGCTTTCATCATCACAGCAACCTGAAATGTAGACTTTTATCTTCATTGCATAGATGAGAAAATAGTGTCCAGAGATAACAAATAACTTCTGTAAGAGCAAGATTGAAGACTTTAATCTTCAGGTCTTGCCACCAAGTCCTGCTCCCAAGTTGCTTCACATACTGTGTAGTGAATTCTTGGGTAAAGGGTAAATATGGATAACCCTCAGAGGAAGAAAAGGGAGCCCAGGGCAGCAGCACTCCATGGGGACCCAGGAACTATGAGGAAGTGGCTCCATCACCTCCCTGAGCCAGATGTGAGAGTTCCAGAAGGAGCATGACTGGGCTTCATTGTAGCAGCATTTCCTGGGCTCCCTCCAAGCCCCAGGGGCTGGCACAGAAGAGACACCTGGCAGAAAGCAGAATAGGGCATGGCGAGGTAAGGGCGGGCCGCCCTATGCGCACTTTGCTTTGTTACATGGTTATAGGAAGACAAACTTTTTTCCCTAGTGTCTGCTTTCCCAGCCTGTGCTTTGTCTGCTCAGATCTGCCTCTAGGAATTCCAAGCTACCTCTGAACTCTGCTTCTGAAATACTGGGGTTAACTCAAGGAGGTCACATAGATTGATATACTATGGAATGTGAAGGAAGCGTCCTGAAATCCTTGTTTCTTCAATCACGAGCACCCTTAACCATAAATACCTGAAATAAATGTTAAGTGGGATTCTGAAGCAGTGCTTTTCTTCCTGTCTCCTGGGAACCCACCAGCCCAGGGCCCTCAGCGCTCAGCCTCTTAGAAAGCAGATGGATACAGATCAAGAGCAGACCTCCTTTGAAGCTTCCTGCTTCACAGACAAAGGTGATTCTCTGGAGGTATTTCTGGGGTCATTTCTGTGAGTGGCTGTGACAGTCTCAATCTCTGCAGGGTAAGGAGAGGGGGGAAGAAGTTTCTGGAATCTGGGGTGGGCGGTGCCTGGTTCTTTCTGTACTCCAGATTGAAAGCCTACTCATACTCGCCGTGCAGGCTTGGATTGGCCACCTTCGCGCATTTGCATTCGCTTAATGCTTACTAAAGGTTTACAGCACTGGGATGCCTAGAGGAGTCAGAGCGGTTCTGACCTCCAGTAGCTCACGGGTTAGCAGGTGAGAAGTTGCCTAAAGGGCAAGTGTGATAAAGGAGGAAACTGCTGGTACAGTGGGAACACAGGGAGGGGCCCTGGACTAGACAGGAGGTGGGAGGGTAGGTTTCCTGGAGGGGCAATTCCTGATTTGAGACTCACCAAATGCCCATCGGTAGTTGGAGAAGTGGCGAGTAGGGGAAATGGTTTTCTAAATACAGGGGGCAACTTCAGCAAAGGAGCAGAGATTCCGTCTCTTGCCTCAACACAGGGGTGTTTCTTGCTGAAGGTCACCTGGCAGAGCTCCAGGACCTCTTCCTTCTCTAGACTTCGGAGACTTGGACTCCCCTTCTTTACATTCAGGCCAAATCGCCCAGTCTGAGCACAACTGAATTCCTAACTCAGACTTTTTTTTTTTTCAACAGAAACATGCAATTCTGAAGGCCTGCCAGCCACACCACAGAGCTTTTCCCAAGAAGGCATGAGCCGGGTAGAGGCAGCTGACGAGTGGGAGGAGAGTGGTGTTTTGAACCAGAAAACCAGAGTCAAACGAGGCCAACAATGCACAAGCACAGACACTGCCGAAAGATGCCTTCCCCCCTTGGTAAGCATTATGTTTCATAATATTAAATGTCATAACAGGGCAAACAAATAGATTCTTGGAGGGAGGCGCAGCTGGGTTTCAGTCCTGGCTCTACCACTTAGGATCTTGGGCTACTTACATGTCTCTCAGTTTTGCAGTTTTTATATATAAAATAGGACTAAGCACATCACCCAAATGCACTTCAGTGGTAACAATTAGGTGAGATAATAGTGGAAGAGCATTTAGGGCTTGGCACAGAAAGGGTTTCAGCAAATGGTCGTGGATCTTCATGGTTCTCCTGAGAACTGATATTTGGTCTAAAGAGAATAATGTCGGGGCTAAGTCCCCAAGTGGGCCGGTTATTAACTTATTAAGTGGGCCCCTCCCTTGCCCTTCTCAGTGTCCATGATGAGTCTCAATGCTGGAGAAGACTGTAGGGTGAGTCAACATAAACCTATTACCACTACTCAAAGCACAGCTCCAATATCATGCTGTACTGAGAGCCACTCTGTGATATGATTAATTCCAGAATACAACACTGGTTTGGGATCAGAGTGATACCATCTCCTCCTTGGCAGTTTCTATAAAGTGCAAAAATACAAAGACTAAAGGAGACCTCAGATATATCAGCAGGACCCACTGTATAGCTTGTCTACATTTTCTGAGCCTTTCTGGGGGATTTCCTTATTTCTCCCTCATCTTTGCATGGGTATCTGGAAACTTGGCTTCTAGTCATCTGCCATTCAATATTCCTTCCAATTCTCCCTAATTGCATCATTATTCTGGGTCAATGTTTGGAAATCTTTTGAAAGAGTCCTAGAGAAGGGTTCAAGGATCATTATCTTCTGACCCGCAAGAAGTATTGATTGGTAGGACATAAATTTACATGAACTGCACAATTGAGAGCTCAAACCGTCTTCATGTAGGACACAGGAGGTGCTCCACTGGCAGTGCGAGAGTCCCACTGTGGGGGAGCATGCGTCATCATCAGGCCCAGGGGCTCGGGTGCCTCCCTGACTTCACACCTGTGTCTGCTGTAACCACAGACCGAGCAGCTTTAGAAACAAATCTATTGTCTCACAGTTCTGAGGCTAGAAGTCCAAAATCAAGGTGTCAGCAGAGCTATGCTCTGTCTCTCTTTCTTTCTCTCTCTCTCTCTCTCTCTCTCTCTCTCTCTCTCAAGACTCTGGGGACAGAAGCCTTCCTTCCTTTTCCAGCTTCTGGTGGCTGCTGACAATCCTTGTGGTCCCTTGGCTTGTAGATGTGTCACTCAGTCTCTACTTCCATCTTCACATGACCTTCTTCCTCTGTTGTCTATCTGTCTGAATTTCTCTCCTCTTCTAAGTATACCTGTCTTTGGATGGGATGCCCCCTCGTCTAAAAGGATATCATATTTACGAGACTAGAGCTGTTAATCTAAATAAGGTCTCATTCGCAGGTGCGTGGAATCAGGATTTCAGTGGATCTTTTCAGGGGACACAACTCAGCCTCCCATAGTCAGTAATCCTACTGACGACTATTCTCCAAAGCTGCCCTCCTAGCTCAAATAAACGGAGAGACCCCCTTGACCGTCTCTGGTATGCAAAGGGGAAGGCTAGGTATTTCAGCTGTTCCCATGAAAGCACAAGGATCTTTCCAGAAACAAGCTTTGTGTGAGAGGTGCCCTGATGGAAACTGCCTGCACTTCTGGCCTGACTGACCCTCTTGCTTTCAGCCTCCTGACCTGAGAGCTCCCTTTCAAGTCCTTAAGTCCAGTAACCCAAGCCTTGCCCTCAGAACTGTCTACCTTTCCCCCAAAGTGGGCGACCCACCTTTGGATGCTTTTCTGTATCTGAAGCACCCAACACAGTCTACCTGCAGCTCTTCAGTTGGATATTCTTGGACACTTCTCTGGTTGGTTTGCACTGTGGGCATGATCCAGGACCCGGTTGCTTGAGCAATGGTGAAAGGTGTCGGTCTCCCAGCTCCATTTCTGACCTGAGAGAGCCATGACCAGTGCTTACCACGTTACCTTGTGGCTCCACGGCCACCTTGCCCAGTGTGGAACAATAAACTCAGCCTTTGCCTTTTTCTGCCTGTGCTGAGCCTGTTTACAAGAGAAATCATACTCGTTGTCATAGTTGTGCACTTTGCTTCCTAAGTGGAATAGCAGCAGTTTTAATGATATTTTGTATTCTTTATAAATAATTATATTACATTCTGACTCCCTCTTTGATGGTGGGTGTTGGAGCAGGTTTGCCAATTCATTCCCTTACGATGCTTTTTAAGTAAGCCCTCAGAATTAAGTTCATTTTATTATCATCTTTTACTTTTAAATAGATTTTTTAGTGCTCATTGTTTTAAAAAAATATTTAAACACCTGTGGTCTGCCATATAATGGTATTGGAATAGGATCTAGAAGAAGCAAAAGTCACAGAAATACTGTAGACCTCAAATCTCTTCTGTTCTGTTCCACTGTGGCCAGTGAAGACGAGGGCTTATCAGCTCATACCAAGATAAGCTGTAAGAACTTGATATTTGTTTTCTAGCCTCCATTCTTTCCTTTGCGGTCTGTGCTGCTCAAGTATTTAGTCCTCATGTGATGTGCCTGCTCAGAGTTTCCCGAGAGCTCCTCACTAATGGCAGGATAAATTCCATATTCCTCCAACAGATATTGAATGTGCTTTACTATCAGACCCCTCCTGACTTTCCATATGGGCTTACTTATTGACTCATTGTCCAGTGATAGTACCAAAA
This sequence comes from Glis glis, assembly GCA_004027185.1. Lineage (NCBI taxonomy): Eukaryota > Metazoa > Chordata > Mammalia > Rodentia > Gliridae > Glis > Glis glis. The sequence goes on along the minus strand of PVJS01002400.1, from coordinate 48,190 downwards.
CACTTTGTGCTTAGAGTTATGGCTCCCTCTGCAATCCCCCTCTCAGAAATCATTCCCCTCCCTCTTGGTTTCTGTCCAAATCCAGCCCATGTCCTCTCAATTGCAGCTAGAAACAGAATCTCTGCTTAGATATACACCTCTCTGTCTAGATGGATGAGCAATCATTTTGCACTCCATTTTTACCCCTTTATCTGTACATGGACAGAGATTAATAAGATATCCCTGGGCAAGATGGAGCCCCCATCCCCACATCTTCTACTTTTTACTGGCAGCTCCACCATCCCTCAGCTTCTCCTCTCCAGCTTCATTTTAGTTCCCTTTCTTTACGAACCCAGAAAGGACTTGCTATCACTGATATTGTTCTCTTTGCAATAATCTGTGCCAGTTTAGTCTCCCGCAGTGTGCACCTATCTTCCTTGCAAATGTTCCTGAGCAAGCAAGGAGAGAGGAGGCACTGATGTTTATTGTGAATCTATTGAGCACCTCATGTGGGCACATTGGAATGTATTTAAATTATCTTGTAGGCTCTCTGGAAGAGTTTTACTCCACACTTTCAAATGAGGGAACCAAAGTTCAGAGAGGGTTAACAACTTTCACTGGGAAAGTTTGATGCCAGATAGTGTGCCAGAGAGCAAAAAAAAAAAAAAAAAAAAAAAAAAAATTAGCTTGTTAGAACAGGCTTCACAGATGCCATGGCGATGAGCCAGACCTTGGCTGGGTGGGCAGGAGGGGAGAGCACCCTGTGTGATCAGCATCACAAAGATTTTCAGACTCTATGTGACAATGTGAGCATTTATAGTTTCCAGAGATTGTCCCTGATTTCCTTTAAGAATATAATATTAAAGTTAATTGCCTGGTTTTGAGCATGCAAACATTGAAACGTGCTAGAATGATCAAAGTTCAAGGGTGAGTGAACTTTATGATAGCAGGTAAGAACAGAAGAAATGCTGACCAAGAAGCAGAGACTTTATATTTTAACTGCAGGTCAAAAGAGGACTCAACACAAGGTAGCTGAAACTGGGCAAACACACAATCCCAGATGGTTTCACACAGGGGGATAAAAATGAATGAGCCAATGTGGGTTTCTCAATGGTAACAAATGTACCACTGTGGGGAAGGGGCATGTAGGAACGCTCTGTACTTACTGCCCATTTGGTTGTGAATCTACAGCTGTTCTAAATATAAAGTATAATTTAAAATAAAATAAATTATTAAAATTTTTTTAAATGAATAAGCCCAGATGCCAAAGCTGTCCACTGTGGAATGAGAAGGGTACGTTCCCCTCTCTTCGTGCATTGGAGCATAGAGACACTGCCCAGCTAATGTGTTTCATTGTCTTTTTCCAGTTCGCTCACAAATCAAATGCTTATGAACCTTGAAGTCCTCAAAAAGCAAGACATGCAATATGAAAAAAGAAGAAAATGAAAAGGAGGAACTGAAGGATACTTTAATAGCCTACATATTGAAAAATAAAAAGCTGGCTGCATGTGCAGTTTGCAAAAGCATAATGATTAGGTGGCTGGGAAGAGTTTTATAGAACATTTAATATATCCTTGGGGATCATTCACCTCTCTCATTTTCCATTGTCTCTTCTGTAAAACTGGATAGATAGCAATACCTGCCACATATGGTTATGGTAAGGATTCAATTATATGAAGTATATAAAAGGCTTAGACCAAGAGCCTACACTCATTCATTAAAAATATTTATTGAGTGCCTAGTCTGGGCTAGATAGCAAGAACTCAGTGGTGAGCAAAGCAGATCCCTGCTAGCTCAATGAGCTTACAACCTAAGGGGCAGACAAATGTCAAGCAAAGAAACATCAAAATAATTAATTACAAACTGTAGAGAATTCTATAAAGGGAAAAATCAGAATGTTATGGGAAAGTAACAGGGCCTCTGCTAAATGATTAATAAATAGTGTACATTCAAAAATAGGCATTTCTTTGCTACTAGGAACAATTAGTTTATACGAGGCAAACCCTTCCATAAAGAACAATTGTGGGAGGGAAATGGATAACATATTTTTTAAAGTAAATCTGTTTCAATGAGCATTAGAGTTACCATGGCAACAAGGGCCTTGGTACACAAGATTCTAAGGAGAAGTGGTAAGGTCAAAATGCAGTTTTATTCTCCCTTTAAAGCATTTGCCAGCTCAGAAATTGCAGAAGATGGTTTTCAGCCATCATGAGATAAAATTGGAGGGCCTCATGAGGTTGCTGGGTCTGGTCACAAACCTGCAATCCTCCTGTCTTAGCCTCCCAAGTACTAGCATTACAGGCATGCGCCACTATGCCCAGCTCACAGATTTTAAATACTATGTTAAATAATCAAAATTGATAACAAGATGGGGGAATTTCAATAGTAATCTGAAATCCTTAAAAAAGAATAAGAAGGAAATTCTAGAACTGAAATATACATTAAATAAAATTTAAAATTTACTAAATGATTTAGGAGTAGCTTGGATGTAGCTGAAGAGAGAAATAATAAACCAGATTGCAGGGCAATAAAAATATTCAGAATGAAGCACAGAAATGAAAAGGAATGCAAAATGAAAATAAAAGAAAAAGAGAATAAGAGATATTTGGGACATTATAAATCATTTTATGTGTGTGTGTGTGTGTGTGTGTGTGTGTGTGTATAAATAAAATGGAATGTACACACACACACATACACACACATATATATAACATAGAAGATAAGGTCAAAGTGTTCAAATGTTCTTTCACTGTATAAGAATAATATATTCTACATAATAAATATTATATATGTATTTATAGCTACATAAAGAGGAGAAAGAGAGAATGAGTGGACTGAAGCAATATTTGAAGATATTTTTCCCAAACTGTTGAAAGGCATCAAGCCACAGATACAAGAAACCCTATGAATTCAACAATAGACAAATACAAGTGAGCTTCAGCAAAGTCCATCATAATAAAACTGTTGAAAACTAAAAACAAAGACAATGTTAAGAGCAGATAGAAGGAAAAACTACACAGTCTCTTCAGTGAGAGCAATATGGTTGACAGCTGAGTTCTTAACAAAAAGTATAGACACCAAAGACCAGGTTTCCTCCCTTGATTGTGAGGTTTACAAAGACCAAGGCAAGGCAAGGCAGGGCCTCTCTGGAAAGATGACATTTAATCTGAAGCCTGAATGATTAAGAAAACTGCTATACAAACCTGGGAGGAAAGGGCAGGCCTGACAGAGGGTACAGCCAGCAAAAAGACCCTTGGTGAAAACAGGCTTGTCATGTTATAGTGATACAAGAACGATGATGACGACCAAAACAGAGAGAAAAATCAACAAAAGAAAGAAGAAAACCCCACCAAACTTTTGCAGTATCCAGATGAGAAATACTGCTGGTTTGGACTGGTGAGACAACAGTGGAGAAAGGTAGGACAGATATTCATACATACATTAGAAATAACACCATCAGATCTTATTTATGGGATACAGGAAGGAAAAGAAGTTGGGGCTGTTTAGTTCCCTTCCTGGATTATGAGCTTCATGAGAACATGGACCATATTGATTTTGTTCACCTAGCACATGATGCAAACTCAATGAAAATGGCTGAACAGATGAACAAATGAACAAAGCTATATGAGAAGGGGTACAGGGTCTCAGAGCAGGTCTCACAGAGGTGGGGGTGCCCATGCAAGGTTCAGAAACGCAATCTGAAGTATGTCAGGTAACCAAGGAAACAGCATTGCAAAAGAGAAAGGAAGCATACAAAATAAACCTAACAGTGTCTTTGAAGTTCTTGATCTGCCCAAGGTAAATTGCCAGCTCTGTAACTGGGCCACATTCCAGATTAGCCAGGATGGAGAATATACTACTCTCTTTGTCATACCCTGATACAACGACAAATAATGAGAGTTCCAAAGAAGGAATGAAGGAGACAAAAAAAAAAAAAATCCAAATCCAGTTCAAGCCCAAAGCCATACTGATTCCTACAGAAGGTATTAGCTGTCAGTTGCAGCCTCTAATCCTTTGGATTTAGAATGTCCCCTTAGCCCTCACGGAAACAAGGTAGCAATGTTAGAAGCGGGGCTTGGTTGCTAAGGAGGGGGTCTCTGGGGGTGTGGCCTTGGGGATTATATATCCTTCCTCCTCCACTTGCTTGCTCTCTGTTTCTGACTTCCATGACATGAGAGTGAATCCTTGCACTCTCTCTCTGCTTTCTGTCACCATGTCCTGAGCTCCGTAGACCTGGCCTGACATGGACTGACCTCTAATCTCCAAAAACTGTCAGCAAATAAATCGTCCTTCCTCTAAGTTGTGTGGTCAGGCGTATTGGGTCCAGCAGTGAGAACGCTGACCGAGACACAGTCCTCGAAGTTTTAGGATCTCACTGAAGTCTAATATCACCTCCCCAACATCCAGGACTCCTCTTGATATTTTTGATGCATTCCTTCATCCAGCACAATATTGTATCTCCTCATCTTAAAATGGGCAGTCCCTACTTTTGTGAAAATTCCCATGAAACTCTATTTCTGCCAATGTCCACTGATTGAAGAAAAATTAAAAAAAACTAAAAAAGCATACATTTTACCATAGGAGATTATGTAAAAGGTCAGCATTTAGTAGCTGAGGAAAAATATATGAACATAAATACATATAATTAAGTATGACTAGACTTTACAAGCATGTATTGGACACCAGTGTGTGCCAGACTTCTCCCATGTCTTCATCTCTGCTTCCACTGTCCCTGCTCAGGTCAAGTTCTCCTCAGCTCCCATCTGGGTTGGTCCCTCCAATGGCCTCTTCACTGTGCTGCCCACCTCTGTTCTGTCTCTAGCCCATTCTCACTTCCATGCCTCCCCCAGTCAGTTCTAATCAAAGCACTACATTGTATAGCCTCCTATACAATATTATGTATCCATAATAACTATGCCTGGAATATTTTTGATGACATGGTGAAATGCCATTTTAATGTCTTGAACAAATATCTATTATGCCTATAATTACATGCATTATTTTATGTGCAGATGACATGATCTTGAATGAGATAGTCCCCTGCCATCATGGAGCTACATTCTAGTGGCAATCTTGTTCCAATAAGTAATAAAGGAAAGCAGGAGACCCGGTGTGGTGGTGCACACCTGTAGTCGCAGTACTTGGGAGGCTGAGGCAGGAGGATCATAGGTTTGAGGACAGCCTCAGCAATGTAGTGAGACTTTTGGCAACCTAGCAAGGTCCCATTTCAAAAAAAATATCAAAAGGGCTGATGGTGTAGCTCAGAAGTAGAATGCCCCTGAGTCCATTCCCCAGTATCACAAAAACAAGAAAGAAAAGAAAAGAGAGAGATAAAGACAAAAGAAAAGCAGGAGCCTCAAACAATTAAAAAGAAATAGCAAACAGGCCGGGCTTGGTGGTGCACGCTTGTAATCCTAGTACTTGGGAGGCTGAGATAGGAGGATTGTAGATTCGTGGCCAGTCTCAGCTACTTAGTGAGGCCCTCTGCAACTTAGTGAGACTCTGTTTCAAAATAAAGAATAAAAAATAGGGCTGGAGGTGTAGCTTGGAGGTAGAATGCCCCTGGGTTCAATCCCCAGTACCACAAATAAAAAAACAACAACAACCAAAAACAAAAATAAAAAGAAATAGCAAAGAGCAGCAGAGGAACGTTGGATTGGTCTTAGAGGAGGAAGATCATCTGTGGACATTACATTACTTCCAGGTGCTATCACCCTTCATTCAGAGTACTAGTGAAAGTTTGGAAAGGCCACCTTCTTCTAGAGAAGTTCATATTAACATGGTATAGTCAGACTGCAGAGCAATATTTACCCTTCAGATAGGTAGCCAATTTTTTGCAAAGCTCCAGATTTCAATGTGTGTGTGTTTTGTGTGTGTGTGTGTGGGGGGGGGGAGTGCTGAACATTAAACCCAGGCTTGCAAATTAGCTGTGTACTCTGAAGGAAAAAAGATAATTTTCTGACAATGGACATTACCTGGGCTGAGGGAATCAAGAAAGGGTTTTCTGAGAAAGGGACACTTGATCTCAGCTCTAAAGGGTGAATAATGGTTGATAATGGTTAATGAGTGGAAGGGAGGGAAAATATGCACCCAAGAGCATTAGACATTGGACATTATGGCATCTGCAAAGACTCTGTGGCAGGAAGGAACACTGGAGTCTGAAGAACTGAACGGCAGCCCAGGGGATGGAAGCACAACGTATGAAGGAAAGTAGCTCGAAACCAAGCTGGAGAGATGGACGAGGCCAGAACACTCAGAACTGGGTGAAGCTATGTTTGGGATCTCGGACTTTGTCCAGAGATCAATGGAAACCCAACAGAAGGTGGCAAACTAGTTTTATATTATGATTGGATTTATGTTTGGAAAAGATTCTTCTAGCTGTAGTATGATAATGGATTGTAGGCCAGAGTCAACAGAGGCAGCTAAACAACCCAGCAGTTTTTACCAGTGGCTAGCGATAAAGGATGATGGTGGTGACAATTAGAAAGGAGTCAGATTTAAGAGATACTTAAGGTATTAAGATATTCAGAAGATAGCAAATCAACAGGACTTGGGGAAGGACTCCACAGTGTGAGTCAGCAAGGATGTCTTCCAGTTCCTTGCTCCTGCAAAGGGTTCTGACAGCAAAACATTAGGAAACCCAGATCAGGTTTTGGAAGGAAGATGATAAATTAAGACATGTTGAGATTGTTTTTGTTTTGTTTTCTGTTAGAGATTGTTCCATAGCATATCTTCTCAAGGTTCTTAATTTTCTCTTTGTGGTGTTTGGTTGGTTTTATTTGCATGTTTTTACCCCCTCCAGTTTAACATTTCAGAATTGCAAGCCCTGACTGTGGATATTTATCATGTCACCACATCAAAATATTGATGCTTGCCTAATTTGAGCCTTCCCAGGGAGTAATGCAAACAGGAGAGAAGATGGAAAATTTGTTGATATCCCCAGGAGTGCTTGCAGGATGCCAGGCACTGACCCAGTCAGAGTCCAAATGTGTCAGGGAACTTTCCTGGCTCTGGTTGTCAAAGGCCATGTAAGGTGGCAGATTGCTTTTCTGGAAGATGCTGCACAGTGAATGGGCAGCCAAGTTCAGGAGAATTGGCTCTTAATTCACATGCCATTTCAGAGAAGCATTAATGAGCTTTCCCTTCATTGAAATTAAATCTGTCAGCCAGGCGTGGTGGCGCGTGCTTGTAACCCCAGTACTTGGGAGGCTGAGACCGGAGGATCCAGGTTCACAGCCAGCCTCAGCTACTTAGTGAGGTGAGACCCAGTTTCAAAATAAAGAATAAAAAAATCAGTCTGGGGTGTAGCTTGGAGGTAGAATGCCCCTGGGTTCAATCCCCAGTGCCAAAAGCAAAAAAAGAAATTATATCTGTCAAGGATATGAATCAGGTGTCAAATGAAAAGAGAGACCAATCCACCCTTCCAAAGCAATTTCCTGTTAGAACCTCAGGATGGGAGATACCATTCCCCCTCCCCCTGCTCCAGGGTGGGTGAGTTCCTGTTGGCAGGTAATTTTGAAATCCTTTCCATGAGAAAGAATGCAGTGAAGATGACAGCCTGTGCAGAGTTAATTCACATCCAGAAAAAAAGGAACATGTACTTGTGGATATTTCTCTATTGGGGGTTGGGAGGATTGACATGAAGCCCCTTTGAACACATTGTCCCCTCCTTCTGCCTTATGTGGCCTTTAATTCTTTTAGGGTTTAACTTTTAAAAGGAAACTTACTTTTTATCTATTAAGTTAAGGTCTGATAAGAAATTTGGCTATCGTATCTGATTTAAATGAGGATTATAAAATTATATGTGTTCTTCTTTAAGAGAGCTTGAATTTTACAGTTTTGCCCCAAATTATTATCAATGAGTATGCCTAAAGTTTCAACAGTTGGAGAACTGAAGAGAGGATCTGCTTCCTTCCTGGGAATAGAAACCTGAATTTTGTAACTATACAAAGAAGATAGAAGGAGACAAATGATTTACAAGCTATTAGAGAGAAATCAATTGTCAAAGGAGGAAAGGTGATAGATATCCAGGAACTTGTTATTTATGTGCTCCATATTTTTCTGATGTGTCCAAAGATCATCATGATAGAAATGTATAAAACAACTAGCTATATAGATCTAGTTCAGAGCTAAGTGGATCCATGAACCATGATTTTGCTTAATATTAATGCTGCTCAATATAAAACCAACACCAAGTTCTGAAGTGAGGAGGCACGACAGCCATCGTGCAGTCATGGTTCCCCTAGGGCCAGTGACTGGGGCTCTTGACCTGTGTTATCCTCCCCCCACCTCATTACCGATACAGAAGCAAAGGCCCAGAGGGAAGTGTGCTCTGCTAAAAATACACAATTTATATCTCAGAATTCATCTTCCTTTGAGTTTTGTTCAGATAAAAGGTCCAAGACGGTGAGCAAATATGTATTCTAACAGACTGATTTGGTGTACCACAAAGAGAAAGTCTCATATGATAGTACTGGGAAGGGCTATCCTATTATGAAGTCCCTCCCTGCAGGCTCTGGGCTTTGGGATCTCTTAGGCCATTTTGGATTCCTGTCATTGAGAGGATGTTAAAAAGCTAATTGCTGAGCAGGATTATGGAGAACGAGAGAAGAGAAGCATCTCAGAGGATGTCTGAACCTGCTCATTGCTTTGGACCCCTCCTACATGCTGATAACACAGTGCTAAGTAAATCCTGAGCTGACAAACAGGGGACTTAGACTTGACAGTGTTCATAAGCTTTGTGTTTGCTTTCTTTCCTCTAAGAGAGAGAACACTTGCTTATTTCTCCATGTGGCCCCTAACCAACACTTAGAAATATGACCCAAGTCTACCTTTTAATAATTTATTAAGTTGTTGCTTGTTCTTGACTTTGATGGATGGAACAAGTGACCTAGACTTTGTGAAAACCCCAGCTCCACTCCAGCCCCAACTCATTAATGATTTCTAGCTGTACCTCTCATACTAACACATATGCCAAAGGGCTTAATTTAAAGCCGGAACTAAACCAAGACCTCAGTTTTAATACTCTGATTCATTTGACACAATCATTTGGTAAAACAGCCTCAGTTTTCCCGTCTGTTAAATGAACTCGATGTTGGCAACATTGGCCTTAATGGAAATAGCTTTAAGCAAATTGCTAAAAGCTGTGACATATGACTTAGTGTATTATTATTTTATAATGGAGAGTTTTACCTACCTATCCGCTGCCCGTGGCATTGCTGGTGATTTATTATTAATGATTTCTAAAAACTCCCGCACTGCAGGAAGCTTCAGGCATCGCTACTGCATTGCATTTTGGTTTTGGTTAATGGATAGCTATATTTCACTGTCATTATCATGGATAGCAAGAGAGAAGAGATGAACAATTTTAACAAATATAGGACAGTAGAAGACATATTCCAGGCGCTGTCACTTATTATTAATTAAGTGATCAAATTTGGCCTTATTAGAACAGAGAATTTCCTGGGCACATCCAGTAACCCTCATACTTCCTCCTTACTAGCACCCTCACTAGATCACACCCACTCAGAAGCAAGGGGCAGGAAACACTATATTTAGTTAGCACTTTCATGCTTAAAGAATAAAAGAATGCATATCATCACTCTTTTTATTTCTATGTGATTGAGGTGAAAAAACATGGCAGAAATTCAGGCAGTAGGAGTGGCTTCCATTTACTTCAGTAGAGGTCTTTTCCTTCTAGAAGTTTTTGTGAAAATGATGTCTCATAGAGTTCTCTGTGTTGAAGGTAACTCTTAAAAATAAAGACCACCTGCTTCCCCATAATGTAAGAATAATTTAAATCAAGCCCAGTTGCACATACACTTGCTCCTTGACTTATGATGAGGTTACTTCCCATCGTAAGGTGGAAATATCCTAAGTTGAAATGTATTTAATATACCTAACCTATCAAACACCATGGCTTAGCAACACAGTCCATGTTGAGTATCTGTTGTTTACCCTTGTGATCACATGGCTGAGCAGGAGCTACATCTTGTACCATGCATCACAAGAGTATCCTATTACAGAGTGCTAGCCCAGGAAATGGTTAAAATTTAAAGTGCAGTTTCTACTGTATGTTTACCACTTTAGCACCATCACAAAGTCCAAAAAAACTTGTAAGTCAATCTTGGTAGGTTGAGGATTGTCCTTACTATAGAAGCAAAACTATGCTAACCTTCAGCATTACAAATGGAAGCTACTTCTTCTGTCTGAATCACACGGTCACTTTCTATATTTCTAGCTTATAATTTCTCTCTTTCTAATCTACTATCCATAGGAAAAATGTTTGTGCTGTGGGGATGACTGTATCTGAAGGTGCTAACGGTCAGCAAGAACAAGGACATCAGGAAGGGGTCATGGCCTGCTTTATGATTGGCTGATGCTGTGAGAGCAAACTTATAAGTTTGAGTGGTATATTTTCAAAAGAACGAAGAATGCTAAGACAACAGCTCTCTGCGAACATGGTACAATTGACAAATGTAAAAGGTGAAGGAAGGAAGTATTTAGTGTGATGTACACAGTCATTATTTAATAACTTACAGCTAATGAATTGCATATTTTGTTTTGATATCCTCTGATCTCACTGAGTTTTCCTTTGTGCAGGCCAAACATGTGCACAGAATATATTTCCATCCATCTACAGATGGCAGTGCATTTTTTTCTGATCAGCAGGGTCCTTGGTTGTGTGGTAACAGTCAGCAGGAACAAGGACATCAGGGGTCTCATTTTCGTCTCCTCTTATTTTCCATGCCTCCTTTTGTTGTTTGGCTCTAGGTTATTTGATGCCAGGAAACATCTCTAGACACATCATATTTTCCACCCATTAATCAATTCTAATCCAAAGAAGTATTCTGTACACTGAGACATAGACAGGGAAGGTCTCTTGCCTTAGCTTACAAAACAAGTCAGTGTTTATATTTGGAATCTGTTCTAGACAAATTAAAGGGCAAAAGAGAATACACTATCCATTAGGCATGATGACAACCTGGCTATAAAAACTCACAATTTGTTCAGAGTCAGTAAATGGGTATTGTGGTGTCTGTTTTATTATCAAGGTCTAGGGAAGTATTTTTTTTTTCTAAAAGGTATTTCACGGAAAAGAAATCTCTGGAGATGCCTGAGGGAAAAGATTCTGAAATTCAGTAAGTTTGAGGAATAGTTCATATAAGATCTCCCTGTTTGAGGCTCAAAATATATAACTGAACTATACTGCTCTAACAACCCTGATTGTTAAAAAACAAAAAGCAAAACAATTAAAAATACTATTATAATCAGGCACAGTGTTACACACCTGTAATCCCAGTATTTGGGAGGCTGACACAGGAGATTCAAGGCCAGCCTCAGCAATTTAAGTGAGACCCTGTTTCAAAATAAAAAATAAAAAGGGCTGGGTCACTTAGAGGTAGAATGTCCCTGGGTTCAAGCTTCAGAAAAAAAATATTATTATATTTGTGTAACCCAGAATTTTAAAAATGTGTTTGATCATAGGTCATTTTTTAGAATAATACCTATCAACATCTGAAAGTAGAAAGTGAAACATGTGATCTATGATTTATAGTTTAGAAACAGTACTTTTAATCAAAAGATAAAGTTTACAACCTGAAGTCCACTATTGATTTATGGTACATCACAAACCACCATCACATCATGCTACACTCCAAAAACTCACCTTTAAATGAAAATAATGAAACAAGTGAACATTTATGAAATTTTTATGATGTGTCAGGCACTGTACTAAGCACTTCATATAGGATAATCTCTTCTGAGAATTCAAAACCTCAAACCTGACTTCATGAATTTTTTCAACCTAATCTATGATGTCTTTGTGTCTCAAAAATACCAAGTAAAGAATATAAAGTTGCCCCAGGTTAGTGGCATCTGTAGGCATAGTATATAAGCAAGCCAAATCCAAGTATTTTCAGAATTTTAAACCAGGCCACAAAATAATTGTCACCAATAATGTAAGAAAAATATCCAGCCAACAATAAAAATTTTATGATACATAGAAGAAACTAAGACATCATGAGCGAAACCCACAGGAAACAAGAAATAGGAGAATCAGACTTGCAAAGACTTTATATATTGGAATAATCAGGCACTAATGATAAAAGTAAATATATTTAATGCTTTGAGAAATAAAGAAAAAGATAACATGAACAAGAATAGGTAATAGTAAAAGAAGAACCAAATATATTTGTAAAAGAATCTCTAGGAAGCTTTTTAGAACTCTTAGAAGTAGTAAACATTCAATTTAAAACTAATAACGCAGTGTAAATAGCAGATAAGACAGATACAGGTAAAAAAGAGAATTAGTTAGAAGATATAGCTGAAGAAGCTATACAGAATACAGTCCAGAGAGATTAAGAGGTAGAAAATATCAACAAAGAGTTAAAGATATGGAGGATTGAGTAAGAATATCTGACATACATTAGTGAAAATTTTAGAGAGAAATAATCAAGATGATGGAAAAAAGGCAGTATTTAGAGAGAATGGCTAAGAATTTTTCCCAATTGTTGAATGATTCGAAATTTCCTGTCCAATAAAGCCAATGAGTTTAAAATATGGTAAACAGTGGTGCACACCTATAATCCCAGTACTTGGGAGGCCTAGACAGGAGGATCACAGGTTCAAGGCCAGCCTCAGCAACTTAGCAAGACCCTGTCTTAGCAAGCTCAGAAGTAGAATGCCCCTGTTTTTAATCCCCAGTATGAGAGAGAGAGAGAGAGAGAGAGACAGAGACAGAGAGACAGAGAGAAACAGAGATTGATCCACTGCTAAACATAACACAGTGAAGCAAAATACCAAAGAAAAGAAAAGGAGATTAAAAATAAAATAGTCATCAAGAAGACACAGTCACCTACAAAGAAAAGACAATTCGAATGGTGGCTAAATACTCAACAACAATGGCAATAATAATTTCTTTATGCTGAGAGAATATAAATGTTCATTTAGAATCTTATACTAAATAAAATCTTTCAAGAATGAAGTTCATACAAAAATATTTTCTAGCCTTCTGTTAAGCCAACTTTACTATGTGTTATTTACCTTGTCATAGGATGGCTACTTCACCTTGGAGCCTTGCCTTTGCATTCTGGGTAGGGAAGAGGGAAATGGTGAAGGGCAAGAAAACACACATCCAGGTCTGCTTCTCCTTTTCTAGAAGTCCCCTCCACACAGCCACTTACATCTCAGTGATCAGAACCCTAACACATAGCTAACGTATCCACAAGGGAGTCTGAGGTGTGTTGCCTTCCTCAACAAAATTAGGTTTTCTGTCTGTCCAAAAAACAGTAGGGTAGCCGGGCGTGGTGGTGCACGCTTGTAATCCTAGTACTTGGGAGGCTGAGACAGGAGGATCCGGGTTGCAGCCAGCCTCAGCTACTTAGGCCCTCCGTAACTTAGTGAGACCGTTTCAAAATAAAGGAAAAAAAATAGGGCTGGGGGTGTAGCTCAGAGGTAGAATGCCCCTGGGTTCAATCCCCAGTACCACAAAAAACAAACAAAACAAAACAAAAAAGAGTAGGGTGAATAACAGATACACTAGTAATGATTCCTATCACAATTAAGAATAAAACCCTCCCTCATAGTTCTCAGAAGGAACCAACCTGCTGAAACCTTGATTTTGGACTTCTAGCTCTGGAACTGTGAGACAATCACAGTTGGGGGTACTTTGTTACGGTAGCCCCAGAAACTTAATATGAAGGGAAGGATACATTCTCCTTGAGGGATGAAGAGTGAGAATGTCCTAGAAAGTCTTTGCAAATTATCTGAAGGTTGAGTTGTAGGATGAGTAGATATTCCTCAGGCTGAGTTAAAGAAGGAGACAATAGGAATTTCAGTTCAAAAGGATATTATGAGCAGAGATTCAGAAGTGAGATAAAGCTTGGTTTCTTAGTCTATTTGGATACCATGAAAGAATACCATAAACAGGATGGCTTAGAAACAGAAGTTTGTTGCTCATAGTTTTGGAGACTGGGGAGTTCCTGATCAAGGCACTGGCAGATCTGTGTCTGGTGGGGGATCATCTCCTCACTCATCCGTGGCCATTCTTCCATTGTGTCCTCATAGGGCAGAAGGGAAGAGGTGTTCCCTTTTATAGGGATACTGATCCCATGAAGAACCTCATGACTTCATCACCTCCCAAAGTCATCATGTCAGGATACCTCCAAACACCATCTCACTGAGGATTAGATTCATATGAATTCTACGAGGACACAAACATCCATTCTATACCATGTGGCATGACCCAAGAAAGCACTAGAGAAGGAGGACATAGGTTTCGAGGTAGAATGCTAAAAGAGGGGAGACTAGAGTGGTAGGTTGCCCAGATTAGGACCTTTGATACCACAAAAAAAGTATGTCTTTGAAAAATAAGTATGTAGTAAAACAGTCTTTGTAACTAGTTTTATATTGGATTTGGGTAAGTTTCTGACTTCTTTGACACCATTTAAATGAGTCTCTTGATCACTTAAAACTAAAGCTTAGATGAAATTTGCCCCTTCCTTTCTGTGGTGCATTTTGCATAGTGCCACTTGCAGGCACATTGTGTTAAACAAATAGCCACTGATGGATATGTAGAGTGTAAGTGTATATTCAGAGTGTAAGGAAGCTTTATGGCTGGGCACACTTCCATGAAGTCAAGATCATAGTCCTTCTAATAAAAATGTGTTCTCTTGGCCCCTTTGAGACTGTGTAAGATGTGAGTCTTACTTGAAGATATGAAATCACTTGACGTAGAAGATTATATTGTCTGAGGATAGGTTGACATACAACTGCTACAATTATGTCTCTTCAAATAATTGTGTTATTCATGTACCTTTCTAATTTGAAATTTCTGTTCTAAATATAGATTTCATTACTCAAATTAATTAAATAAAGTACATGCAGGAAATAGTAAAGGAGCAGTAGATATTGGTCTTACATGTCCAAACTCAAAAAATAGAGAATTGGTAAGCTTTAAAATAGAAACTTTGTCAATTAAACCAACTCCCTCCTGCTCAATAAAATCCATCTAAATCAAATTTGATGACAGTACTTCCTAACTGTAACAAATGGTAAATAAGCAATCTAATTTGTAATGCCTTCAACATGAAATACAATTAACCTAGAGTAACTTTTATTATGCGTCACATTTGAAATCAAAATGCCCATTATTTAAAAGAGACAGAAGCTATTCATTGCTGACTTTTGTTATGTCTGGTTTTGTTTTTTGATTTTTGGTTTTGTATGGGGATTAAATTCAGGGGCATTCTATCTCCAAGCTACAGCCCCAGCCCTTTGCATTTTTTATTTTGATACAGCATCTTGCTAAGTTGCTGAGGGCCTTGTAAGTTTCTGAGGCTGGCTTCAAATCTGTGATCCTCCTGTCTCAACCTCCCAATTACTAGGATTACAGGCATGTGCCACCACACCTGACTTATGTCTGCATTCTAAATCAATAACTACCTTCTATATAGAAATTAAATTTAAAAACAAATTAAATAAATAAATATATTATAATTCTTTATTGCTAAAGTGCAGGATGTGGGAGCCATTATACATGAGGGAAGTCCAAACAACCCATATTCTATTTGTGAAATCTGCTATCCATTCATTGTGAGGTTTGCATAAATCCTTTATGACTAGAGTACTTTTGTATTTTATCTGTAAAATAAGAGTAGGTGAAATGGATACCTACTCATCTAAATGAAGCATATTTAGTTAAAGCAAATATTTCAGTTGTATTGCTTATAGCAAAATAAGCATTTTTGGGGGCTTGAAAAGACTAGATCAATTTACAACAGATGTTAGAAGATGATGCTTATAGTTTAACAATTAGAACTAACACCAACTTTGCTTATTCAGAGATTAATTTTTCAAATCTGAAGTATTTCTGGAAGAGGAGAAACAGTCAAGTAAATAAGAGCTCCTCAGAAGAATAGTGATGTTGATTAGATATGAAATTGGTATCATTGGACGTCAAAACATCTTGCTGCTTTGGGACAGGATTTGAGGACTTCATACTAATTCCCACATTGAGTTAGAATCACTGACAGATTTGCAAATATAAAGATAAGGCAGTTCTTGGAAGTTTTTAAAATGCAAACCTAAGTAGACATTTATAGGTTTTATTTATTAGCTAAAGTTCTGTTTGGCATAAAATAATTGCAGGCTATCCTAAATTTTGCACACCTGTCTTATTAGCTCATGGTTAAGAAATGGCTAAACAATTAGAATGACAATAGGGAGGAGGGACACTCCTAGAATCTACAGAATGGCAAGAATTCACTAGGTCCCCAGAGTCCCTTATCCCCAGCATCGGGTTTCCTCTGAATGTTCTGATTATTGACTCCTGTTAGAGATACTATACTATATTATGTTAATTTACTATTATATATTATGAGTTTACATAACATGCATCTATTATGTTCAAATGCAATAGTTTTGAAAAATAAAATGTAGGTAAAATAAATTATACTTTTGTAATATATTCATATTTTCTTAATGGAAAATAATCCATTTGTTCTCATAAACATTATTATTGAATTCACCTCTATAAACAAAGCACCCCAAAACTTAGTGACTAACACTCATTAGTTTGCAATTCTGTGAGTCAGTAATTTGGACTGGGCTCATCTGTGTGGTTCATCTGCTGTTCTAGTCCCTGCTTATTCATAAGAGTCCAGTTGGCTGAGAACCCCGCTGGCACTGGATAGTCCGGGATGGTCTAAGTTAGAAATTGGCAACGTGGATCTACATGGCCTCTCTGGCAGGCTAGCTTGGGCTCATTCACATGGTCTCAGGGATCTCAGCAGCAAGTCCAAATGTACAATCACTTTTTTAGAAAGCTTATTAGGTTTCAATTTTTAGAGCATTTTTAGGCCTATAGAAAAAAAATCAAGCAGAAAGCAGAGTTGCCGTACAATCCTTCTCTCCCCACGACTGTCCCCTCACACACCGCTTCCTCTATATGAACATATTGCATTAATGTGGCACATGTGTTACAATTGATGAGTCAATATCAATACTATCATTAACTAAAGTCCATTGTTTACATTGTAGGGTTCACTCTTTGTACTGTGCAGTTCTATGGGCTTTGCCTGATGCATGATGTCATTTAACCACCATTACAGTATTATACATGATTTGGCTATTTAATTTCCAACTTCTCTAGTATCAATCCATTTTCCTTACAATTTAAAAGGTGATATACTTTCTTATTTTTAAAAATGGATTAAAAATCCACTGAAACTCTCTTTGTGAAAAATTTGGGGCATATTAAAAATTCTCTCCATTTTTATAATGGAACAGATAAGATTTTAAAAAAATAGGTTACTGATGTCGTTTTCAGCATTAAGATCACATAACAAGAGGGAGCATTTTCAAACATCTTTAAAAAAAGTTCTTTATAACACATTTCTTTTTAAAGTAATCTCTTACTCATAATTAAAATAAGTATGTTAATTTAAACATTTTAGCTAGCTACTCTCAGCTACTTGGTAGAAATGTTAGGTAATTTTGTATCACTCATGTCATTTTAAAATTTAACAGCTGTTTTAAGTACCTTGCCATGAGATAATCAGGAAAACTCTTTGGATTTTCTGGGAATATGTAAACTGCAAAATGTCAGAACATGCTGAAATGGAACTGACACTGGGGCTGCTATATTAACACCCATGCCTGTGAAACCCCTGAGGACTGTGGTTATGCAAATCTCTGACACCTGGGCCAGGTGAGGAAACCAGTGTCGATCCATATGTCAATGATGAACTTTAATCCCTTATTTATTATTTAAGATAAGTAAATAAAAAAGTCTGTTATGCTCACCTCCTGAGATGCCTGAACCCTACTTTGGAGACCATTGTATCAAATAGCCATTGACTTCAAGGTGCATGTGAAACGAGTCTTTGCAGAGGAATTGTGGTTGCCCAACAGTTTCTTCAGTCTCAGAGTATGTGGGACTTGTGCCATATTAGACTTGGAATATGTTTCTCCACAGTATCCATGTCAGGATGCTTACGGTTTTGAGTTGTTTTTCAGATTTATTTTTAAACCTACCCCTTAGCTATCAATCCATCATCTAAATTAACTATGGAGGAGAGTCTTAGTCCCTCCCTTTCATTCATCTGCCTTCCCCTGATAATGATAGTAAATACATAAAACGTTGAGAATAACAAAACTGGTTCTTTACTCCAGGGTTCTGTGATAGGTATGAAGCAGGGCTTCTCAACTGCGGCACTATTTGTCTCTTTGTTGGGGAGGACTGTCCTGACTGTTGTAGATGCTCAGTAAAGTCTCCCTGACCTCTACTACCCACTGTTACCAATGCCAGTAGCACTCCTTTCCCCAGTTATAATTACCAATGTCCCCTGAGGGGCAAACTCACCCAGTAAGAACCATTAATCTAAAGGTAAAAGAATCAAGAAAAGGGTTGGATGTTTTGCTACTTCTTTCTTTGTGCCACACACGGAGGCCTGGATTTTTAGGGATTTTCCATGTGAATTCTTCCTCTTTCCCTTCCAAGACCCCAATCCTCTGTCACTGAAGTTTTCTGTTTATCCTTTTCCTTTCTTGGCATCCTTACTTTATCTATTTCCCTGAACATAATACTCAATCCTGTAAAGAGGATACATTCCCAAGTCCACTCATACCTCACCAAGTTTACAGTCTGCATTGCACAAGAATACCAAGGCTTTTTTCCTTCCTTCTATTTCTGAGGGCTATGCTGAGGGGAGGAGCAAATTCGCCTAGGAGTCGAGTGGCCTCGACTCCTAGGCGCAGCCCGGAGGCTCTCGGTGCTGTCTGCTCGCTCGGTTAACCCCTCCAGGAGCCCTTCCTAATAATGACCAGCAGCTACTGAGCACCTACTGTGCGCTCTGGCCTTGGGCCTGATACCTAGGCCCAGTGACCACTTTCTAAGGAGACAGGACACCGCTGCTGTTCCTTAGCTCTGCAGCCTGGGGCGAGTCATGGTTCTACCTCTCGGTGTCCTCATCTCTAAAGGGACTTACTAACCGAAGCAGCGCTACTATAGGGTCGTTGAAGGAATTAAATGATTTAATACATGTAAAGTGCTTATAATAGTACTTGGTATAACATATATGCTCAATAAATATTAACTGTTATTATTATTATTATTTTTTTTTTTGCGGTACCGGGGATTGAACCCAGGGGCGTTCTACCTCCGCGCTACACCCCCGGCCCTATTTTTTATACTTTATTTTGAAACCGGGTCTCACAAAGTTGCGGAGGGCCTCACTAAGGAGAGAGAGAGAGACATGGAGAGAGAGAGAGCTGAGGTTGGCCGCGAACCCGGATCCTCCGGTCTCCACCTCCCAAAGTACTGGGATTACAAGCATGCGCCACCACGCCCGGCTGCAAATTCACTCTTCAGGGTGTTTGGACCTAGGGTGGGATGGGGCAGAGGAAAGGATCTGACCACTTCTCACAACATTCAACGCCACTGCTTGGCAGTTCAGCACCACCTTCATCTCTTGCCTGGCTCACTGCACTTCCTTTGCAGCCAGTCCACCCCATCTATTATCAGCTCAGAAGAGAGGCTCACCCTTTTTAAACATGAATCATCTTGTACCACTCCTCTGCTCAAAACCTTGAAAAGGCTCTTCATTTTGCTCAGAATAAAATCTAAGTTCCTACAATAGTCAGAGGACCCTGTATGATCTGGTCCATGCGTGGGCCTCTGATCTCAGCTCCTACAGTCATTACCCTGCTGCTCTCTCTGATTCAGCCACACAAACCTCCTTGCTGTCCCTTGACACAGCAGGTGTGGTGCTTAGATCCTTTGCCCTGACTTTTCCTCCTCGACTCCTCTGCCCTCATGTACTCATGGCTGACTCCCTAACCCCCTTCAAGCTGACATAGCTTCCCCTGCTATGTTAGCTTCTCAATGAGGCCTATTCTCACCCTGATTAAGATCGCCACTCCTCCTGTTCCCTGCCACAGCTTACCCAGGCCGCTGTATCTGCTCTCAGCATTTACAAATAACCTACATAGATTACTTATTTATTAAATGCTATGGCTGGGGTGTGGTTTGTCCCATCCAAGACTCATGTGGAAACTTGGTCCCTCTGATCTCATCTCCTATCACTTTATCCACCTGCTCTCTCTGCTTCAGCCACACAAAATTCCTTGCTATTCCTTGACACAGCAGGCATGCTGCTTACATCCTTTTCCTCCTCCTTCTACATGAGATCTTTAGAAGGTAATTGAGTCATGAGGGCTCTTCCATTTATGGATTAATAGATTAATGGATTAGTGGGTTCTTGCAGCAGTGGCTTTGTTATAAAAGTTCTCTCTCTCTTTCTCTCTCTCTCTCTCTCTCTGGCATGCTTGTAATATTTAGTAATTTTATCAGGGGCTAAAATTTACCTAATGATTATTTATGTAGAAATTATATACTAATTTAAAATGCAAGTAGGAATTCAAGCAAACAGCTAAAATATTTGTGGAAATAAGTCCTTTCAAATATGTTCCACTCCTTCAGAATTATTGATTTAAATCTCAAATCTCTACCTGAGGGTAAGGAAATCATTTATTTCTCTTTGTATCCTCACATCTAGAGAGTTCCTGGTACAAAATGGGTGTTCAATAGGTACTAACTGAATGAATAAAATAATTCATACGTCAAAAATCATTCATTTAAAAAAGGTCCCAAAGAGCATTTTCTTGGAAACAGCTTGTTAGCCTATTCTTACTATTGCCTGAATCTGAAAGTTATAAAAATGCTTGTCTTTAAAAATATTCCCTCAATTCAAAGCTATTTGGCAACATAGTTAAAGATTTAAAATGTTCATAACCTCTAACCCAGTAATTACACTTCTGGCATCCAACCCTGAGAATGTAGTAATAAAAACTTGATGTAATTTAAAATAGCAAAATGTTTCATGCAACCTAAAATGGCCAACAGAGGGTACTTCAGTAGATAATGGCAGCTATCGACAAAATATTATGCAGCTATTTGAGGCTATATTTATAAATTGTTTTATAACATGAAAAACTGTAATATTAAGTTTAAAAGAATTAAAGTTATATATACAATATAAATGCAACCAAGCCAAAACTTACATGTAGAAAAATTACTAGAAAGAAATATAACTTGATGTTATCCATGGTAGTGTGTGGGTGCTACAATTAAGGGATTTTCTAAAATTTTTTCCCATAGTTCTTTCTATCACAGTCCATCATCTCTTGCCTGGACCATTGCAATAGCCCCCTAATTGATCTCCCACATTCAACATTGCATGGATTTTTTTCATTATCTAAATATAAGCCAGAATAATCTTCTTAAATAACTTGTATCCTTCTGAATAAATTGACATCCTATTGCAAATACAGTAAGACCCCAAATCTTTAATTGGTTGATAAGAACCTTCTTGATCTGGTCTACCATAAAGGTTCTATGTTTATTGGGTACACATTTAAAGGCATTTCTCACTTCTTCTGAAGTTTATCATCTTCCTGAAACACATCTTAAACCTTATTAATGCTCTTCAGTTTGCTAAATTTCAAATAAATCATTAACTATGTATCACATCTCACACTCACAGCTTACTTAATTTGATCATTTCAGCAATTTTTTTTCTAATAGGTCATGTGGGTATTTCACATCCTGCCCATATAAATATAGGTGCAAATAAAACAAATTGCCTTACAATGCTGCCAGTGATATCCACTGAAGTAAGGGAATGAATGATTGACAAGATGAATTCATGCTTAATATTTTTTTTCTTACTGATCGTATAGGAGGAGTGTGCTTTACTGGCAAAACCCTATTTGTGTAAGAGAGATGAAATCAATTGCTCTGGGGAGGAGAACTGTATTAGCATTTATTGAGGTCCTAATTGTGTGGCAGGTAATTAATATTTGTTATCTCACTTAAGTCTGGAAGTGTTAGTAGATATGTGATAAAAAGAAAACAAAGATTGCCAAAGAGCAGTCTGAATAAAGCAGAATCTTTTGCTTAGTTCCAGCTTAGTGGGTCTCCCTGGGCAGAAAGGAAAAGGGCTAGCTTGGTATTATCTAATAGCACAATAATACAAGCCACGTTGGCAATTTCAAATTTCTAGTACATACATTTAAAAAGTAACAACTATAAAAATGAAAGAGATAAAATTAATTTTAATAATATATTTCATTTAAATAGATATATCTAAAATATCACTATTTTAACACATAATAAAAAATCCTTGATGACATAGTTTACATTTTTGTCCTAAGTCTTCAAAATCCAATGTACTTTTATAGGTAGATCACATCTCAGTTTGAACTAGTCACATTTTAAGTGTTCAATAGCCACATAGGGCTAGTGGCCACTGCACTGAATAGAACATAGCTTGAAAATAAAGCAAGAAGAGAAAGTAACCAAATAAGAGAGTTTAAGGTCACTGTTCTAGGCTCATTGGGAAAATTGTAAATGCTTCTCTGGGATTGGTTGCCTTTACTTTTTGCAACACCGGAGCTGGGAAGTCTGGCTTCCAACAGTTTGGGATGACTTGGTTCATGATTCCAGCCAGCAAGTCAATCAGTGGATGAGCTTAGTTGCTCATGGATGGAAATTGGCAAGATTCATTTTTGCCCTCCAAACAAGTCTGCAATCCACTATAGATGAGAACATGAACTTTTTATTGCTTCATCAGCCACACTGATTTTTAGTTAGGGTATCCAGAAAGCTCAATGTCCAAACCAGGACACTTTTTAGAGAGAAAGGGGCACTATTAATAATGACCCTGGGATGATAGACATAAATGAAGACTGTCTGCTGGCAAATCAGGACATATGGCCACCCTACCTTCAGTCAGGGTATCCATCTCTCAAAAGAACTTGGGTTACTGCCAAATTCTCCAGAATCTACATAGCTCAATGAAGAAGAGCCAGTTCCCAGGGGAGCCTATGCACAAAGCCCTAAATTCCTCCTATAGATTCTAGGTCTCATCCCCAAAGCCTATATCATAAAGGGTCTTTTACTCCCAGGTCTAATAACATTGTTTTGATGCAATATGCAAGCTTCCTGTTTTGAAATTTTCCACTTTGGGTCTTATTGAAATTAAGGGTTTAATGAGAAATGGCTGTTGTCAGCTAAATGGAGCTTCTTCTTGGCATGGTTTCTCAAGGAAACTGGAGGACCAGTAAACAAAGCTGTGTATGCGGGTGGCCAGGAGCTGTCTTTTTTTGTTGTTGTTTTTGCCTGCCTGCCTGTGTGCCTCCCTCTCTCCCTTGTTTCCTTCCTCTCTCTCTCCTTCCTTCCTTCCTTCCTTCCTTCCTTCCTTCCTTCCTTCCTTCCTCCTTCCTTCCTCTTTCCCTTCCTCCCTCCCTCCTCCCTCCTTCCCTTTCTTCCTTTTTCTTGTTTTTCTTTCTCATATACAAAAGAAGTATAGCAATCAGCAGTGACAGCCAGAGGAACTGTTTCATGGGAAGTAACAGATGTCTCAAAGCCACCTTCATTTCTGAGTAGAGGGAGAATGCCTGTGGGCCCGGAAAATTGAAGGTTTAGAAACTAATTTTGTTTGACTCTTTAATCTTTTTCAAACATAGGCCCCAAAATGGAAGATTAAAGGATTTCACTTTTGCTGCTCAGTAAACTCAGCTCAGAAAGGTAAAAGAAGGATAGTGATGGATAAAACAAGGACATTGAACAAGAGGAACTACCTCTATTAGCCTGGGGATAGTTGGGTAAATTTTTCAATTTAGATTTTCTTGTTATTATTGTTTATGTGAAGGCTGTTTTACAAGATTGGAAGACACTAGGTCACCATATAAGGTTATATTTTATATAGAAACTATAGTCAGAATACTAACATCAAAAAGAATGGAAGTAAGATTTAGAGGTTAGGTTCCTATTTTATGTTTATTCTTATACCATCGGGTTTTTTTTTTTTGCTCTTATTAACTTATCAGTCCTTTACTTCTCATTTCTTACATTTTTGGAGTAGTTTTTTAAATTATTTTATTTCTCCTATTAGCATAGTAGTTATCATTATAGTGGTTCATTCAGAGATAATAATATACACACTGGACCTATAAATGGGAAAAATCGTATTTTTAACACTTCCCAGACAATGCAAGCATCTTAGGATATTTTAACGCCATTTGCTCACAATATTCTCTGTGCTATTTTTGCCATGCATTTAAATTCTACACAGTCAATATATTTACTCACATTTTTGTCTTTCTAGAACTCTTCCCAGCTTTCTTTTCTATGATTTCATTTAAAGTAATACTTTTGTTTCCTGACAATTATTTTATTATTGTATAGTTTTGCTTTTCAGTTGTCTTGTTTTTAGCTTTCAGTAGTTCGGATACATTGTGCTTAGCGTTGTTTTTTGTATTAGATCATTGTTGAGTTCTTAGAGCTTTTTGAATGTGTGGGTTGGCATGTTTCATGGGATATTAGAAGTTTTCAGTCATCATCCCTTCAAACATTGCTCCTGTCCTATTTTCTCACTCTTCTATTTCTGTCAGCCCAATCATGAGTGTTAGCTTTGTAAAGATTGTATTTAATATACCCTCACACTCTTTCTGTATTTTTTGTCCTTTTTTCTTTCTGTACTTCAATCTGAATTTTCTTTCATTTTGCTTATCTTCTAGTTCACTGTCTTCTGCTCTGTTTCATCTTTTAAACTCATCTGCTAAGTTATTAATCTAAGATACTCTATTATTCAGTTGTAACATTTCTTTTAGAGTCTTCATTTTAAAACTTCAGTTTCCTGATGAAATTCTCCAGCTTGTCATCACTTTTCTCAAAAATACTGATCACAATTAATTAGAGGTCTCTTTCTGATAGCTCCAGTATCAGAGTTACCTTTGGATCCATTTTCATTATTTGCTTTTAATTTCTTGATTTTCAATCATTTGGACCTGTCTCCAAGCATGCTCAGTAATTTTCAGTTGAATAATGGGTATTACCTATGAAAAATAGTGACTCTGACGACACACCTTCTTAAATAAAATTTCTTTTATTCTTGCTGATAGTTAGAATTCCAGGAGCATGTAATCCTGATTGGGTGGAGGATTGGGAGAAGTCAAGGCTTAGTGTCTATTTTTTGTGAGGACTTATCTATTCCCACTTTACCCTTTCTCTTAGCGTGCAGTTCTCTGTGGGTAGCAACTCAAAGAGCAGAATGTTTACCATTGCCTCTCTTACCTGATCGGGATTGAACTACAATGTGTATCTCTCAGCATCATGATTCCAATAAAGGTTTTTTAGGTTTTTAAACTTCTTTTGTCTCTTTCTGTTTGTCTTCTAATCCTTTCTCCATGCACAGTTTAGCCACGGTGAAATGTCTCAAGGGGGAAAACAACGGAGAATGTCATTTTGCCTCATTGTATATCCTTTCTTTCCAGGATATTTACTCTGGATATTTATTCTAGGATGTTTATTTCCTTTCTCCCTTGACTGTTCTTTAATACCGTGAAATTGTTGCATTTAGTACTTGTTCAGACTTCATTGATGTTATCAGAGGGAGAGTTGATTTGATATAAATTACTCTCTGATTCATAAAAATATACATGAATTATGCTTTTAAATGTCTCTTAATTCTAAATATAACTTTCATGAAAAATACTTAAATATCAAAGTATCACTATGTTTATGCCAAGTAAAATAACAATCTGAAGTTAGGACAACTATTACTTGACAACCCTATTTTTAATAGAGGACTATGATGTAGTCATGCTAGAAACCAAGTGATAGGAGGACAGGAAATCCTCTTAGAAATCATACTACCAGCAAGCTGGTACTTGAAACCAAAAAGAAAAGTACTGGAGAATAAGCTCTGCAATGCTAGTGTGGGTGTGTGTAGGATAAGGAGAACCATTGAGAGAGTATTCATTTTTAGAAAACATTTCTGTCATTCTAAAAATATGACCATTTATCAGATAGTACTATGATCTTTCAGTGTAACTTGGTAAAACAAAATGTTGGTTGAGAGTCAAGTGATATTAGTCCTGTGTCTGCTGAAGTTTTGAAAATAAAGTTGAGTAGCTCCTTTTCTTCAGCTATTGAAAAAAATCAGAGGAGCATCAGAATAGTAAACAGTAAACAGCAAAGAGTACAGCATTAATTAGCTCATTTTTGTGCTTCTGATCACTGATGACAACTCCTTCTTTCTCAGCCTTACAGTTTTTGTTTCATTTCCCCATGAGAAATTACTAATAGCTCTTGATATGGTTATTATGAATTCTTTTAATGAAATCATTATCTCACTTTTTGCTGATTTCACATGACTCTTCTAACTATAAAAACTGAAAGTTCATTCTGAAAGAATGGGGCAAATTGTCTTCCATCTAAATTATTATATCACAATACATAACTAAACATACATCATTATCCTGGAGGTTTTGAGAAAGAAATAATAAGAACACCAAGTATCTATTGAGAATCTATCTAGGTCTGTCATTTTGCTAGGGAATTTCTAATCTGTGCAACAGTATTACAAGGCAGGCATTACTATTCTCATTTTACAAATGAATGAGCAGAGACTCAGTACTCAGTCCACATTTGTACCAATATATAGCTAAGAAGTAACAGAACCTGGGAGTGTGAACTCTAGTTTCTATGATTCCAGGATTCCTTTTAATTCCCCCAATCTCCCTTAGGATTTTTTCCATACTTCTTTAGTTGACTACAGGGACACATAATCGCCTATGTTGCCTCAGATTTCCCAGGCTACTACTACACAATATCCTTCAATGGGTCCTCTCCTTTTCTTGATTTTTTTTTATGGTACAGGGAATTGAACCCAGGAGAATCCTATCTCTGAGCTACACCCCTAGACCTATTTTATTTTTTATTTTGAAACAGGGTCTCACTAAGTTGCTGAGGCTAGCCCAGAACCTGTGATCTTCCCATCTCAGCCTCCCAAGTACTGGGATTGCAGGCGTGTGCCACCATGCTCAGCTCTTGTCTTGATTTCTGAATATGAGCGTGCACTGGGGCAAGTCCACAGACTCCTCTTCTCCAGACTCACTACATTGATAATCTCAGACAATGGCTTAACATAACATATGCTCATTTCATCATATCTAAGATGCTGCAATAGGCTAAGTAATGGGATCCAACGATACCCAGATCTTAATTTTTGAAATCTATATTGCAAATGTGATTAAGTTTAGGATCTTGAGATGGGAAGACTGCCTTACAAGAGGCAGGCAAAGGAAGATCTGACAGCAGGGACAGAGGCAATATGATGACTGAAGCAAGATGTTATATGCTGCTGGCTTTGAAGATGGAGGAAGCAGCCACAACCCAAGGACTGCAAGAATTATAGCACTAAGAGCTATAAAAGGCAAGGAAATGGATTCTCCCCTAGAGCCTCTGAGGGAGAGTGGCTTTGGTTTTGATCTAGTGAGACCATATGGGCATCTGGCCTCCAGAACTGGAATACAGTAAATATTAGCTATTTGAGCCATCAAGTTTGTGGCGATTTGTTACAGCAGCCACAAGAAAATGATAATGACTTTTTTTTTTTTTTGCGGTACCGGGGATTGAACGCAGGGGCGTTCCTACCTCCGCGCTATGCCCCTGGCCCTATTTTTTTATACTTTCTTTTGAAACCGGGTCTCACGAAGTTATGGAGGGCCTCACTAAGGAGAGAGAGAGAGAGAGAGAGAGAGAGAGAGAGAGCGAGCTGAGACTGGCCGCGAACCCGGATCCTCCGGTCTCCGCCTCCCAAAGTACTGGGATTACAAGCGTGCGCCACCACGCCCGGCTGATAATGACTTTTTTCCTTCACATTTTAACCTCTCTGAGATCAGGATACCTCTAACCATCACAACACTTTAGAATTCCTGTCAGCCAGATTGACGACCTAGTTGCTGTTGCCTATGCATGCTTGGAATCAGAAGTTATTCCTGGTGAGATAACTACACAGTGCAACCCCTTGAAATTTCAGTAAACAAATTATTTAAAGACTATTTGAAGAAGGGCTATAAGTTCCAGCTATTTTCTGAAAACTTGCCATTGATGTTTTCTGGTAAGATCATAAAATTATAATCTTGCAGGATGAATGCTAATAGCTTGAAATAAATCCTGGAGAAAACAGGGAAAGTTTTTTTTTTAAAAACTGGTGCATCACCAATATTTTTGATGGCTCAAAGGAGGTTACTACCTGGAAAACATAGACATAGTGACTATGTGTTAAGAAGTAATTCATCAACAAGCATATGAAAACATGTTTGACATCACTAATTATCAGGGAAATGCAAGTCAAAACCACAGTGAAGTATCACCTCTTACCCAGTGAAATAGCCACTGTAAAAACATAGACAGTAACAAGTGTTAGCAAGGATGTAGACACTGGGACCTTGTGTATAGTTGATGGGAATGTCAAATGGTGCAGCTGCTATGTAACAGTATGGAGGTTCTTCCAAAAATTAAAAATAGAGTTATTACATGATTCAGCAATCCCATTTCTGGATATATAGCCAAAAGAATTGGGAACATAATCTTGAAGAGATAATAGCATATCCAAATACTCATGGTAGCATTTTTTTTTACAATAGCCAAGAAGAGGAAACAACATAAATGTCCATTGATGGATGAATGAATAAAGAAAATGAGGTAATGCACACAAAGGAGTATTATTCAGCCTTGAAAGGGAAGAAATCCTGTCACTACAATATGGATGAGTCTGAGACATGATGCTACATGAAATAAGACAGCTATGAAAAGACAAATGTTGTGTGACCCAACTGATACAAGGTGCCTACCTAGGGCAGTCAGATTCATAGAAAGTACAAGGGTAGACGCCAGGGCATGAAAGGAAGGAGAAACAAGGAGTTGCCATTAATTGGTATAAAATTTCAGTTTCACAAGATGAAAAGTGTTCTAGAGACTGGTTGCACATCAACATATATATACTTAACAGTACTGAACTATACATGAAAAATAATTATGAGTGCTTTCAATAAAATGTAAATCAGAAAAGCCTGGATTTAAAAAGTTTTAAAACTACCTTAACCAATTTATTGTGTTTATACAGATTTTCCTTTTTAGGTATGCATGAGAGTTTTATGGTAAATATCTATATTAAATTAACATGAAAGAGTTCTTTTAATACATTTGAAATAATTCTAAGTAATAAGAAAGCATAATGCTAGTTTAACTAGCAAGACTAAAAAAAAAATTCTAATGATATGTGAAATAATAGTGAATCTGTGCTCATTACTCCAAAATTTCATCTCTAAGGCCCAAAATACCCCTGAATTCTATGTTTGAATATACAAGAGCCTACCTAGTATCTCCAATAGGATGTCCAATGAACATCTCAGATTTAAAACATTCATAACCAGTACTTCATTTCTTTTCTTTCTCCCTTCTTCTTTCTTTCTCTCTCTTTCTCTTTCATTTCTCTTTTTCTTTCTTTCTTTCTTTCTCTCTCTCTCTCTCTCTCTTTCTCTCTCTCTCTCTTTCTCTCTCTCTCTCTCTTTCTTTCTTTCTTCGTACAAGGGATTAAACCCAACTTTTCCACTGAGCTATACCCCAACACTTTTAATTTGTTTTTGAATTTTGAAACAGGGTCTCAGTAAGATAGCATGAGCTGGACTCTAACCTATGACCCTCCTGTCTCAGTCTCCCAAATTCTGGGATTACAGGCTTGCACCACCATGTCCCGTCTAGCTCTTCATTTCTTCCTGACTTCTGTTGCTCCTTTTTTCCCCATCTCAGCAAATGACAGTTGTAGTCACCTAGTTATTTAGGTTTAAACCTTGAAAGTAACCTTTATTCCTCTCTTTCTTATACTGTCATTCTGTAAGCAAATTCTGTTGATTCTTCCTAAAACAAGTCCCTAAGTTTGACTACATCTCACCATCTTCTCTGTTGCCCCCATGTCTAATCACCAACACCTCTGGTCTCAGAGGGCCACCCTGTACTCAGTTTTTTCTTTACCAGCCAGAGTAGTTCTGTGAAAGTGTGAGCAAGACTGTCAATTGCTGCTTTAAACTTTTCCATGGCTTGATGTTGTTGTAGTAAATTCTACATTGTATTTGCCATTTTCACATTTTTAAGTGTACAGTGCAGTACTGTTACATATACTCACATTCACATGCAACCGATCTCCAGAACTCTTTCCATCCTGTAAAAGTGGAACTTCACACACATTTAAATAATTCCCCTTCTTCCTCCCATCCTCTTGTAACCACCCTGCTACTTTCTGTCTCTACAAATGTGACTACTCTACGAAAGCCCTTTGTATTAGTGGGATTATGCAGAATTTGTCTTTTGTGAAAATAGACAAAATGCAGCATTTTGCCTATTTTCACATGGTATCATGTCCTCAAGGTTCGTCCATGTGGTAGAACATCACAGGATTTACTTTCCTTTTAGGGCCGAATGGTATTCCATTGTGTATTTATATGAGATCGTGTTTCTGTTCATCTGTTGATGGACACTTGGATTGCTTCTCTAGTAGCTTCTCATTGTGGCTGAGATCTGTGTTAGTCAGCTTTGCATTGCTGTGACCAAAATACCTGACAAGAATAACTTAGAGAATGAAGGGTTTATTGTGGCTCATGGTTTCAAAGGTTCAGTCCATGAAGGCTGGCTCCAAAGCAGAAACATCATGGCAGCAGGATGTGTTGGAGGAAAGATGTGCAGCTCGTGGAAGCCAGGAAGGAGGGAGAGAGAGAGAGAACACCAAGGACAGATACAGTCTCCAAGCCATGCCCAGTGACCCACCCCCTCCAGCCATGCTCCACCTCTGAACCTTGCTGCATTGGAAATCAGGCTCAACAAATGAGCTTTGGGGGACTCCAGATCCAAAGCATAACAAGATAAACATCTGAATTCCTTCCAATGGCTTACAAAGCCCTCAATGGCCTGGCTTCTGGCCACCACCTTGGTCTCCTTGCCTATAAAGCCCTTCCTCACTACACCCCAGCCATAATGCCCTCCACCACACCTGTGCTGTTCCTCTTTGCCCAGGACTCCAGAACTCCTCTCCGATCAGTCCACATGGCTCCTCCTTCACTTGCCTTAGGGCTACCTCCTATGTTCTCTTCTGATAGCAGACTTTCCTGACTGCCCTGCTTAAAAAAGCACTGCTTCAGCCTCTGGTGAGGGTGCATTATTGTGACTCATTTTCATCATTTCATCTATTGC
The DNA here is from genome assembly GCA_004027185.1 of Glis glis. NCBI lineage: Eukaryota > Metazoa > Chordata > Mammalia > Rodentia > Gliridae > Glis > Glis glis. The sequence goes on along the minus strand of PVJS01002400.1, from coordinate 17,115 downwards.
TTAACATTATTTATATTTTTATGAATGTATTTATTATCTATTTCCAGACAGAATAAAACTTCAGGAGGGCAGGATTTTGTCTCATTCAATGTTGAATCCCAAGTGGCTAGAACAGGGAATAGCAGATAGTAGAAATGCAATAAATGTTCTAGAATATTGAATGAAGGAAGAGATCAAGTTTAGCAATTAACTTTGGAATCTTTAAAATTTTTCTTAATTAATAGACTTTATTTCTTTGAGCAGTTCTAGGTTTCCCAGAAAAATTGAACAGAAGGGACAGAGAGTTCCCATACACCCCCTTTCCTCCTCCTAGGAATTCCTGTCATTAACATTTTGCTTTAGTGTGGTATATTTGTTACAACTGATGGAATCAATATCCATATATGATTATTAATTGGAGTTGTGTTGGACAAATGCATAATGAGAGGAATCCATCATTACAATAGCATACAGAATGGTTTCAGTGCCCTAAATTCCCTGTGCTCCCCCTATTTGCCCTTCTCTCCTTTTCCCCAACCGATGGCAACCACTGAGTATTTTAATTTTGATATGAATTAATTTTGAAATTAAATTTGATATTTTAATTTTAATATGATTAGATGACTAGACTCTTTCCAGGACAGACGAGACAAAGGCCGTGCCCTAGTTTTCTGTTGCTCCTGATACAGCACCATCATGTCCAAAGTTCTTGCTTTTCAAAGCTATTAAGGAACAGCAGTACACTTCTTGTATTAAAAAAAAAAGAAGAAGAAGAAAAGACCACTTCACCTAATAATGTTCCATCTTGTACTGCTTTCAGAAAGATCACTTGGTGCCTAATTATCACTCAGCTGGGGTCTCTGATGCTGACGTCTAAAAGCTGTGATTAATATAGGGGCTCATTGGGGGCTTTCTAACATAGATTCATTTCCTCTTTCTAGGATTCTCTCCACTCCCACTTTCTCTCTCTCATTGTCTTCATTTTCTAACAGATTTGAGTTATTGAGATTTTTAAGTCTGTTTTTATGCAATGCCATTTTAATTAAGGAATGGTCTAAAGCAAATTGATTTTTCTACTCAGTCCTGGGGGAAGACTGTGCTTGAGAGTTTCCAAATGGCAGTTGCTCTAATATTGGTACTGGGGTGGGGGAGAGGGGACTATGGATAGCTACGGAAGGAAGGGCCAGGTGTCTTTCTGTGGGCATGGGGCAGGGGGACAGGTAAGTGGATAGCTTCCCTGAACTGGCAGGGAGAGGATCTCTCTCCTGGTTACTTCTACACTCTCTGCGAAGATGCTGGAATGTGGCAGGTGAAAACAAAGCCTGGTGGCCTTGAGCTTAGCTCCTTAGGATTCCTTCTTCCTTTACTGATAGGACCACCAGGCTTTAGATCATTTCATTAGCCTTCAATACTAGTGCATTTCCTTGAAGAAACCTGCTGGTTACAAAACCACAACTATTGCCAAATGCAGAGACGTCTTCTCAGTGCTAAAGAACATCATGTACTCCAAAATGGAAATTGTCTATGTTCATTGGATAAACTGAGTTCAAAGAACAGTTTGTCCCCCCAAATTGCTTGCCATGTCCCAAACACACATATGTGTACCATGTGTGTTCTCCCCTGACAGTAGTGGTCCTTTTCCTCTGTGATGTCTCCTTTGTGGCCCCAGGGTCCCACTAGTCCCTCCTTGCTCAATTTCTCTATAGTTCTTTATACAGAATTTGAATATTATACTCTTCACCCTTCCACTAGTGACACATTTTTTACTTAAAGGCACAAAGTTCATCTAGAGCGTTATTATCTATAGTTAAGTGCTCTAGGAATCGTAGGTTGAAAAAAGGAGCTGAGATCTTTTAGACTTAAAGCAGCTGAAGTCCTGGCTGGAATTTGAGCTGGGTTGACCCTCGGGCCACGCCAGCATGTCTAGAAGACTGGTGGAACCAGCCTACTAATGGGGGAGTTTCAGTAGTACTGCAAACCTCCCAGGAAAGAATCGGTACTACAAAACTCACTCCTGCAAAGACCTAAACTCTTTGGCCTTCAGGACTCCACACATGGTCTGCATGTGTTCTGTCTGAAACTCTACCCCTGCCTCTTTACTCAGCTAATTTCATTTAAATTTCAGAGTTGAATTTAAATATTATTTCCTTAGGAAGCCTTTACTAACCACCCAGACTGTCAGCCCCTGTTCTTTCTTTCCTAGTTCCCCAATTTCTACCAATACCTACAACATGCTTAGCTACTTGTCTGATGTTTGTCCAGTTTACTTGGTTGCAAACTTCTTAAGGTCAAGCACCATCTCTGTTATGTTTACCCCCAAAATTAGGCTCAGTTCCTACACATAGTAAAGTCTCAAAAATATTTAAATGAACAAATGAGCACATGTAAATACCTACTCAATGCTCCACTTCAGTGCCACGTAAGCATATCAAATGTAATAAGTTGCACACCTGTGATTTCCCCTTGTGAAGTCTGTTTTTCATTTCCCCATCTTAATCCATACATCATCATCCATTCAGATGCTCAAACGAGAGTCTTAGTAGTTGACGCTTCTCCCTTACCACATCTCCATATTGAATCGATCGGCAAATCCTTCCTGTTCCAAAGGCAGCTTCCATTAAATCTGTCTTCATTGCCACCATTCTATTTTAAGCCATCATCATTTGTTGTCCACGGACAGCTACAGATAGCTCCCCTAACAGTCCATTGCCCCTCTAGGTTCCCTCTAATTCATTTTCCACGTAGCCGTCAAGATGACCTTTGCAAAACATAAAGAAAACTACACCCTTCATCTCAGGCACAATCCAGGAAACTCCACCCTAGTCTGTCCTGCCTGTCCTGTCCTCGCTGCTTCAATCCACTTCCTACCATTCTGCCTCTCCTTCACCTGGCTCTAGTTGCGCTCACTCCAACCTGATTTTAGGTCATTGAATTTATGGTGCTTTTTACTTCTTTAAGGCCATTCCCTTTGCCTGTGAAACTCTTTATCCAGTTGCTTGCTTGCTCTCTCTCTCTCTCTCTCTCTCTCTCTCTCTCTCTTTGTGGTGGTGCTGGAGATTGAACCCAAGAACACTCTACCACTGAGCTACACTCCTAGACCTACTTTATTTTTTTATTTTGAAACAGGGTCTGGCTAAGTTACTGAGGCTGGCCTCGAATCTGCAATCCTCTGGTCTCAGCCTTCCAAGTACTGGAATTATAGGCATGCACCACCACACCTGGCTTCACCCAGCTCTTTAAAGAGTTGTTTCCTTCTCAACATTTTGGTCTCAATTTAAATTATATTCCCTGAACAAGGCCCCCTCCTAACCACTGCATCAACTCTTGTTCCTGACCACAGCTCCTTGACCATTTTCTTCTTAGCACTTTACAGAAGTAGTTATGCATTTATTCATTTGTTTTCCTGCTTCTGCCAGTCTGCACACTGGAATATAAGCTCCGTGATGCCTCTTTTGCACATAACTATACACTATGAGCCTATTTTAGTGCTTGGCACATAACAGATGTTTGATAAACACTGGACTGAAAGAACAAGTGATTGAAAAAAGCTCAAGGGCATGGGGTTAAGAGTACAGGGTCTATGAGGCCTGGCTACAGTCACCCAGACATCAGTTCCCTCCGCCTTGGTGTCCACAGCTTCAGGAGGGACACCTGCAGTTGTCAGCCTAGGCTATGGAGGCCAAGCTCTCACCTCAGGCCCAGCAGAGTCTGACACAACACCATGTTAGTCTGGACAGACTGGGGTCCCCTCACACCCAAGAAGGGTAACCGTTTGAACCCTTGGGTGCCATGTGGGAAGAATCAGAGTCTTGCTAGGACCCATATGGGAAGAATTTGAGAGGTCTAGAGGTCTAAAGATTCTACAGAGTAAGGATAGAGCCAGAAAAATGTCATTTTGTGAGAGTTGTGACCAGGGACATGTGTGTTTTGATTTCCTAAGTCTTTAAGGCCTTGTCTGTCAATTGGTAACTTATTTGGAGTTTGATTTTTATCTTGGAGACATTTGGAGTTGGCAGTAATGGCGATCCCTTGCATCAGCAGTTGTTGATGATGAGGACTCCAGGAGTGACGCAGAGCCTCGGTCCCAGTGCTGGGAGTAGTGGCAGTTTTATGAAGTCATTTTGGAAGTACATTAAAAAGCAGATACAAAGGATCTCTGAGCCATGTTCCAGCTGTTGTAGAAACCCTCAGGTATTTATGTCAATGAGTACATTAACAGCCTTAATGTGTCACAGGTGGCTGCCTTTTATTTTTTAAAGCATTCTCACAAAGCGATCCAATTTAAGTATCCATTTGGGCCAAATTCTCATCCTTTGTGGCTCTATGGGGACATGAATTCATTAGTGAGAAGGCATAGAGTTCTTTAAAAGAATGAATTGTCTACCAGTTAGTGAGTTAACCTAAAATACTTAGAGCTCTATATCCTGTTACCACTCTGTTCACCATCAAATTATTTCCTTTGGTGGGAGCTGGTTTTCCTCAGGGCTCACTCATGTTTCTTGCCATCCTCTATGTGGGTTCTGAGTGAGGTGAATGAGATCACAGAGAACCCACATGTATTAGCCTGGCCCAATACGCAGCCTCTTTTGGCTTCTTCGGCTTCTGTCGCTGAGGTGACATGCGCTCACTTTCAGGTTCAGCCATTCCCAGACTTAAGCAGCAGTACGATCTTTCCACACACACCCTAAATCTCTGCGCATAATCATGTGCAACCCCAGTCCAGCTCAGCGTTGCACATAGGCCCTTGTGACATATACCCAAGATCTAGTCTCCCCTCAGGTGCCAGCTCTGAAAACCGGGCTCCTCCTTTGTCCCTAAAGCCCAAGTTTCTGCATTGAAAATCTCGTCTCTTTTTTAACATTTAAAAAAAATTTAAATTTTTAAAAAATTTAAATATAAATTTAAATAAAATATACATGACATAAAATTTACTAGCTTAACCATTTTTAAGTGTGTAATATAGTGGACATTCACATTTTTGTGTAACTATCACTCCTATCCATCCCAGAACATGCTCATCATCCCACACTGGAACCCTGTACCCATGAAATAGGAGCTTACCACCCTGGTAGCCCTGTTGTAGTTTTTGGCCATTGTCATTGTCTACTGCACTGAGTCTTGCCTCGCTCCTGCCTGCACACTGCTTTGTTTGCTGGCCACATGACTTCAACGTAGGAGGTGAAGCCCCACTACTTGCTTACAAGATGCTTCTATTTTCTGCCCTCCCCAGCTTCTGAGTATCCCTTCATCCCTCATTCTTCACCTTTCTCTACTGGTCTCATAATTTCCCTGCTGTGTTGCTTTAAGCTCTGTGCCCCAACCACCTCTGTGGCCTATATCCTCACCTTCCGATCTACCATTCTGTCTGCAGACAATACTTCTCGGCACCTGTGGCTGTGTTACCACAGCCCAGCTGGGGAGTCTGCCTGGATCCTGGCTGACTGGATTCGGCCACCTGCCCGCAGAAGAAACAGGCTTGACTGGGCATGGTGGCGCATGCTTGTAACCCCAATACTTGGAGGCTGAGACAGGAGAATCTTAGGTTTGGGGACAGCCTCAACAACTTAGCAAGACCCTGTTTCAAAATAAAAAATAAAAAAGGCTGAGGGAATAGCTCAGAGGTAGAATGCCCTTGGATTCAATACTCAGTACAAAAAATAAAAAATGAAAGAAAGAGGCTTGAACCTCACTATGATGTATAATTACAATGCACCAAAAATATATTTTGAAATTTTATTAGATCTGTGAAGAATGACCATATGACCCAGCTATACCACTCCTGGGTATCTACCCAAAAGAACCGAACCAAGCCGGACGTGGTGGTGCACGCTTGTAATCCCAGTACTTGGGAGTCTGAGACCGGAGGATCCAGGTTCGCAGCCAGCCTCAACTACTTAGTGAGGCCCTCAGCAATTTAATGAGGCCCTGTTTCAAAATAAAGAATAAAAAAATAGGGCTGGGGGTGTAGCTCCGAGGTAGAATGCCCCTGGGTTCCATTCCCAGTTCCGCAAAAAAAAAAAAAAAGAATTGAACCAGACTACCATAGTAATGCATGCATATCTATGTTTATAGCTGCACAATTCATAATTGCCCAACTATGGGACCAACCAAGATGTCTATCAAAATATGAATGGGTTACAAAATTATGGCATATGTACACAACAGAATTCTACTCAACCATAAAGAAGAATAAAATTATGTCATTTGCAGGGAAATGGACAGAACTGTAGAATATTATGCTAAGTGACATTAGTCAGTCACAAAAAGTGAAAAGTCAGATGTTCTCCCTCATATGTGGAAGCTAGGGAGAAATTGGGACACAGGAGAGACTCCAGACAAAGGAGGAGAAACCTTAGTGGAGTGAAGGAGGGGACCTAACTGAGGGAGATGGGAGGGGGAGGAGACTTGAAGAGAGAAACAGCTCATTGAACATGATGTACATACACAAACTTATCAAAGTCAATCACTGTGCTGAGCATGGGAAGGTGGGGAGTGACAGGGAGTGGGGTGGGAACTCGGAGAGGTATAAATGAGTGATAGGTGCATGTATGCCTATCTCACCCTGAACTTCATCAAGATGTATGATTACAATGCACCAATAAAAATCATCAATGGAAAAAAGAAATAGGAAAATTATGAAAAAAGGAGAAATGAATTTTATGCAGTTTGATCAAACTGGGGAGAGGCAGCTAAATTGCTTCTCACAATTTACAGAAACAAAAGCCAGGTGATATATATGTAGATTTAGCTAGGATGTGCTTAGCCAAAGAATATGTCAGTCTTAATTTCCTTGGAGTCTGTCCTCTACATGAGGAAGTATGAGAGCCAGGAAAGTCATTATCAGGAAGTTGATTTTAATTTAAAAGAGGAGGGGGCTTTTATCAATGATTGTATTAATGCATTGTAATAATACATTACAGTAAGGTTCAATGTGATAAAAACATAATATACACAGCTCCTGGTGTCTGTTTCAGCTGGACCTTTCTTGCTGATCCCTCACTGTAGGTCTCTCCTTCCCAGGATGCTCTCTTCCCCAGGCTCTCTGGCTGCCCCTTGAGGCAGGAGAATACTACACATCAGTGCACAGTCACATAGATATCAAGTCCCTGGCTCTGCAACCTTTAGAAGTTTAAAGATCTCTATCTATCTCTTTAGAAGGATAAAGACTCAAATTCCAAATTATTAGCAGAGGGCAACAAGAATTAGCAAAACACGGTACAAGGAAACAATCAGATGGCAGTTCAAGTTGAGATGAGTTTTAATTGGCTCGAGTGACCACATGTGAAATCTCGTTTTAGATATAGGCTTAAAAACTGATTTCAAGAGTCATCAAGGCCCCAGGCCCTCCACCCCACTGAGTAAGATATGAATCTTGCTGACAACATCTTCAAAAGAGGGTGTCCCTGATGTTCTTTGGAAAAATCCACCTACAAAGAACTCAGTGCATTTCAGGTGTCTCATTGCTCTGAGCTCATTAGATTGTTAAAACCATTAGATTGTTTTCTTACTCTGAAGAGATGCTAGTTCTAATATACAGGATTATTATATGCTTCTATTGAAGTCTGAGTTCTGCTCAAGAATTGGTTTTTATACCATTTTAACAGGAGATATTTTTAGAGTCAGTGAAATATTACTGTGAAATTGAAAATAATGACCCAATTCCTCATATCCTTCAGTAGAAGTAATACATATTAAGAATTATCTCCCTCAGAAGAGAGATTAGGTAGAATTAGATATTCATAATAACTCTCTAAATTCTCAAGTATTCCATTGTCCCAGTGAACTTTTAAAAATAGTGCAGATATTCTATTTAAAATAGCATTTGGGCTTTCTCTAGTAGTCAAGACCAAAGCGAAGCAGGGACAAAGAATAGGGTCTCAGCATTGGTGGTGAGAGAGGAGGTTAAAGCTGAATTGCAAGGTGGAAACAGAATCAAGTAAGGTAGGGAGGGCCTGCCCACCAGCTGAGCAGAAATCAGAGCCATAAATACACTTGATCAGACTCATATGAGAAGCAGAGACCATGAAAGCATTTGGGGGCAAATTGAAAGAAGAAAGTAAATGACTACAAGACAGCGTTGCTCAAAAGGCTATCCTTGGTCCACCGTTGGTAGCAGTGTCTATTTGGAAGGTCAAAGCTCATTTTGGTGTGCTCCCCCATCAGAAAGTGACAATTTTGTTCTAGATGCTGGGTGTTTCCTAACATGTGCCAAACAACAGGACAAAAGCTTTCTCAAGTCACATTTAGGTGTAGAAAGGGCATTCCATTTTTACTTGGAAGACCTACCTGGGTTCAAGTCCAGTTCAGTTACTTACTGGTTGTGGATTTGGAGCAAATCACCCTCTCTGAACCTTTTTATTCCTCTAAATAATAATAACAAAACACTGTTCATAAAGGCATTGATTGAGTTTATGTGTCTTTGGGCATTGGAGGCTCTGAAAAGAAATGTTCAGTTATTCGTTCCTTAGGAGATAAATAGCTGCATAAAGAAAGCAAAAGTCGGGAGAATTTGTTTTCCTGCACAGTTCTGTTCAAGTGTCCTGTGTCATGTTTTTTCAGCTGCTAATAATGGAAATTCCTTCCAAATATGTATTAATAATAATTCTAAACCTTTCCTGGCTGCACTTTAGCACTAAGACAGCACATTTGAGTTTCACAGAGCCTGATGGTGTATTCTTTTCTGGAATTTACCTTGATGATACTAGTTCAATCCATCCTAGACTTTTGTTATATAGGTTTTCCCTGAGCTGTCTTACATTGTTACAGGAAAGAGTGGTAATTTTATTTTTTGAAAATAACTTTAGTTTTGAGAGCAGTCCTAGATTTACAAAAAAAAAAAACCATGTGAAGACAGTTCAGAGAGTTCTCATATGCCCCAAACCCCTTTGTCCCTGTTACTAGCACTTACATGGATATGACATATTTGCTACAATTAAAGAGCCAATGCTGATACAGTTTTATTAACTAAAGTCCATACTGTATTCAGCTTTCCTTAGATTTCATTTAATATCCTTTTCTGCTCCAAGATCCCGTCCAGGACATCACATTATATTCAGTTGTTATATCTTCTCAGGCTCCTCTTGACTGTGACAGTTTCTCACTTGCCTTGTTTTCAGTGACCTTGACAGTCTCGAGGAATTGCATAGAATGTCCCCTAATAGGAATTTGTCTAATTTTTTTCCTTATGATTAGTCTGGAGTTACAGGTTTTGCAGAAGACCACAGAGGAGACGGACATGGTGGCTTTTGCCTGTAATCCCAGCAACTCAGGAGGCTGAGCCAGGAGGATTGCAAATTTGAGCCAGCCTCAGCAATTTACTGAGACCCTGTCTCAACATAAAAAATAAAGAGGACTGGTGACATAGCTCTAGTGGTAGAATGGTAGAGCACAAGGCCCTGGGTTCTATTCCCAGTACCTAAATAAATACATACATACGTACATACATACATACATACATATGGAGAAAGAAAAAATGATGACAAACATCACAGAGATAAAATACCATTTTCATCACATCTTACCAAGGATATGTGCTCTCAATATAACCTGTCTCTGTTATTAACTATGATCACCTGGTGGAAGTAGTGCTTGGCAGATTTCTCCACTCTAACATTGTTCTTTTTTACTCTCTTTCCCTGCTATATTTTTATAAAGGACATCACTGTGTGCAGGCTATACTGCCACACTTAAGGAGTGGGGAGTATGCCCTACCTCCTTGAAGCTAAAGAATCTACCTAAGTTATTTAGAATTCTTCTGCATGGAAGATTTGTCCCTTCTCCCCGTTTATTTCTCTAATAATTTGTTTATATTAGTATGGACTCACGATCTTTTATTTTGTACTTTGGATCATAAATCTTTCTTTCTTTCCTCTCCCATTATTCCAGCTTTAGCCATTGGGAGCTCTTTCAGTTGGTACCTGTATTCCTTTGTAATAACTCCCTCATGTAGGATTTTGTTGGTTTTGGTTTTTCTTTTTGGACACTTCCTTACTTTCTTGCACTATAAGATACTCTAGGCTCATTTTGAACTGTTCCTGGCCCAGTCCTAGAATCAGCCATTTCTCCAAGCGGCCTTGGTTCCTTTTATTGGAGGAGGAGATAGAAACCACCATCTGGGTAGGTTCCCTTGTTGCTGCTGGGGTGTTTGTGCTTCTGGGCTCACTCAGCTATCAGAGCAAGGAATAGATGTGTGCATGCTCACCCGTGTGTTTACACATATCTATCAAGATTTTAATATACGAGCCATATGTATCTATGTTAAGATAAACATAAGTTCATGCAGATGTCTCTACCCTGATCCATTATCATGTAGATCATTTTGGATTTCTTCCCTTGCTTATCTTTCTAAACTTTTGCTCCAACACTGAGAAACCTCTTACCCTGCCATCCACTTAACTCATTAATTCTAGTATATGTGTATAATAATTTCAGAATTGCTAACCCATACCCTATAGGAAACAACTGTAACTATTAAAGTACTTACAGATAGTTCCTTTTGCCTTATTCTTAGAGACTGCTCATTTCTTAAATTACTTTCATCAGCACTCCCCCCCCACTTCCTTTAATGAGGCTGTTTCATCTGTCTGCAATACAGTTAGAGTCTATAGGGTACATTCCTCCCTAGAATCCTTTGACCTCCTAAATGATTTTCTCAAATTTACATAAGCTAAATTTCACTCTCTGTGCTGTTTAAATGAGTTCAATAAGTTTTAAGAAAGACATAGTGATATGTCTCCATAATTACAGTGTCATACAGAATAGGTTCACCACCCTAAAAAAACCCCAGGTGCTTCCCATATTCAATACTCCCCCCACCACAGTCCCAAGCCTTAGCAACCACTGATCATTTTACTGTCTTCATAATTCTGTCTTTTCCAGAATATCATATAATTGGAATCATTTTAGTATTTAGCTCTTTCAGACTGGCTTTTTAACATAACTGTGTGCATTTAAGATGCATTCATATCTTTTGTTCCGTAATAGCATATTTCTCTTGTGGCTGAATAATACCCTGCTGTGTGGATATACCAAAGTTTGTTTATCCATTCACTTATTGAAGGACATCTTGGATGCTTCAAGCTTTGGGAATATTATTTTTAAAACTGCCATAAACAGTCACAAATGATTCACTTTTTATCAACTGAAAAAAATTCCTTTAAATTTTGCAATCAGTCCTCACTCCCAACCCTAGCCCTGGCAACTGGTATAATTTTGGTATTTTTAGAAACATTTGTACATCTAATCATCATCATTTTATATATGGGTTTATTTCATTTAACAGGTTTTGAGGTTCATCCATGTTGTTTCATATATCAGTTACTTTTTATAATTATGTAGTATTTCAATGTAAGGATTTACTACTTGTTATTTATACATTCACCTGCAGATGAGCATTTGGATTGTTGCCAGCCTTTGCCTCTGGTTAGTAATGCCCATTCACAGACACACTTTTGTGAAGACACGTAAAACACATTAAAAACTGTAGATAATTGACTATGGGCTGCCATATATAAAGGTATGGCCACAAGTGGAAATCTTATTCTATAAAAATATTCTCTTACATTATTGGAAGGTCAGGAAGACAATACAAGATGAGTACTAGGGAGAGGAGAGTAATTTTGTTGTAGCTATTTATATGGTGTGTGTGTGTGTGTGTGTGTGTGTGTGTGGTGGTTGCTTGTGTATTCCCCTCTACATCTCTCAAAAGTATCCACTCCTGTCTGTCCAGGCTGAGGAGCAATATCCTCGATGGGGTCTAAATTAACACCCATTATCTATCATTTCACAACAATTTCTAGAGGGAGAACCCAAACTGATGATGAAGTATAGAAAGTCAGGGGTGGTGGTGCATTCAGTAATCCCAGTACTTCGGAGGCTGAGACAGGAAGATCACAAGTTCAAGACTAGCCTCACTGTGACTCTCAGCAAACTAGCAAGATCCTGTTTCAAAACAAAAATAAAAAATAAAAAAAGGGCTGGGGTGTAGTTCAGAGATAGAATGCCTCTAGATTCAGTCCCCAGTAACACACACACATATACACACGCACACACACACACACACGGCAACTAGATAAGATATTGGCAAATAGTAAAATCCTTGAATGAGTAACTGAAAATAATATGGGGGAAAGCAAAGAAGAGTTTTGTCTTAATGAGGATTAAACAATATACACACATACTACTGATTCTATATATGCATTTATATAGATTATAGTTTCTCTGCTCCATACCAAAATAGTGACTACTTCTTCAGCATAAAACACCCCACTCAGCAATGATCCCCATCAGTAAAACCAGATTTTGTTGCATCACCCAAGAGTTCAAAGGCTACTTGCCCTTTTGTACTCTGTGCCAACAGAGAGAAACATACAAGGAGAAGACTGAACTTTAAACTTAGCAAAGTTGAAGTGCTTGGAGAATTTCATAAATGTCACACATTATGTTAGATATATACAGTGTTATTCCATTTAATACTTTTTCAGAGCCACCATCCTCTTTTGAATGTTCAAAGGGATTTAATTTTGATCTTTGGAAAATGTTCTTTTCTTCTGAAAAGAATAATTTGTCATGGAAACAGCAGCAAATATAAAAAGTGTGGGCATTTACAGCTTCCCAGACGACTTAAAGTTCTGAAGTTCTGTCTTTGTTTGTTGTGATGAGGGTAGGAGGCACAAATGGAGGGAGTGTTCCAACCAAGGAGAATATCCAGAAGAGAGGTCTGCACATTTTAAGTCTCCGTCTGCATGTTAGTGGGCTTGTGCCTTATAGGAAGAGACTAAGAGCAAGATGCAGACAGAGAGAGACCACTGGTGCATTGGTGAGAAGATAAGACCTTTCCTGGAATGAATACTTAGGATATATATTTGTGTGTGTGTGTGTGTGTGTGTGTGTGTGTGTACACATATGCATTTGCATGCATATGTGTACACATGTACACACACATATCTACACACATATGGATATAATTTTTCCATAGGAAAAAAATCTTGAAAGTATTGGAAGCTAAATTAAAGCCTAGTCTTCTTCATTCAATACTGCTACGATGATATGGATATGTTTTGTCTCCACCAAAACTCATGTTGGTATTTAATTGAGAATGTAACTGTTTTGAGAGGTGGGGCAGGGGGCTTTAAAAGGTATTTAGATTAGGTCTGGTGGAGTGAGTTGGTTCATCTGGACTGGATTAGTTACAGCGAGAATGAGTTGTTACAAAGCAAGGGCCCCTCTTGCTTCCTCTCTGGCACATGTGCCTCCTCTTTGCGCCTGCTCACCTCTCCTTCTGCTTTTCACTGTGTTGTGATGAAGCACGAGGCCCTTATCAGAAGCCAGGCCACCACGCTCTTAAATTTCCCTGTGCCTAAACCATGAGCCAAAATAAACCTCTTAACTTCATAATGTACCCAGTACATTACCTAGTTTGTACCTAGTATTTCATTATAGCCACAGAAAATGGACTAAGAAAAATATCAAAGAAATTGTATCTGTTATGGGCCCAGAAAGGTCTTTTCTCTCTTTTTCCTCCTTTTTATCCTCCAGTCTCCATACTCGTTTTGCACATGGATATTTGGCTACTGATCCGCCCAAGTGGTTTATTTGGACAGTGTATGTGGCCAGAGTAGGTCAGGTGTAAAAATAAAGCAGGTTTTTTTGCTGCAAAACAATTGTTCTTCTCTCCTTCCTAACCTAGGTCATGTTTCTGGGAAAACATACTGACTTTTACTCTGATTACCCAAATCCAACTGGAAATTTAAGTATAAGTGCCTCTCCCTTTCTTAAGATATCAAGAGGGTTATCTGAGAAAGCCAGAAGTTAAATTGACCTTCCCAGGGAAATGAGGCCCTCAATTCCTGTCTTAATCCTCTGTAGGATAATAAAATATTATTAGATGAAAGATCATCTAGACCAGCATCTTAATTTTACAGATGAGAAAACTAAACCCCAGAGAGGCTGGGAGGTTCCCAGTCTCACAGCTGGCCTATGCCCAGCTGGGACACAAATTTGTTTCTCTGGCCTCTCAGGGCAACATTCTTTCCACTCAGCTATGCTGGCTTCTTGAAGGCTGCAAGCAGAACGTCCGGATGAAAAGAACCTGGTTTTTTTTTTATGTCTGCTGCTTAAAATTATTTTTTAGAATCACACAATTTTATGAGTTAGATTATGTACACAAGCAAATATTATTACCTATTATTTATTTACTATCATGCTCACTTTAGACATCAGAAAGCTGAGGGACTGAGTTGCAATGACACCCACAGTCACAAAAACACACCCAGGCTATGCTTCTCATGGGCCAAGTGCTTAATGCAGGCTTCCGATAGAGGAATGAGACTCACTGAAACAGGGTGCCATGATTCAGTCCCTTCCAGTGGCTGGCGCGGTTGCCCACTCACATCAAGCACACGGGCACAGCATCCTTTCTGAAGCCTGACCCCCCAAATAAACCAAGATGTTTCCATTTATAGGCAATGGTGCTAAGACTGCTTCACACTAACACTGTACCTTTTTTTTTTTTTTACAGCAGTCATCAGTTTCTGGAATCTGTGTCGATTACAGGTCTAACACTGTACTTTGATCGTTCAGTCAAATCAAGAAGCATCTATCACGCATTTGCATGAGATTCCCTGCAGGTGCTTCTCTGTGTGCCTCTAACATTCACACTTCTCTACTGTTCCTCTGTGGCTCCTCACCCCTGCCTCCATCCACTGACTCTTACTGCTGGCATCACTGTTATCCCTATCTCAACCAGACTGATCCCAGTTTGCTTCCTCCCAAGATGTCATTCAGTATCTAGGATGGAGCGTTGGAATGGACCAACCTTTTTTCCATTGTAGAATCTGTGTGTCCATCCCTGCTTTCTCAGATCTTGAGTGAGGAGCCCCTTAGCCAGCAACCAGAAGAAATGGCTATGATGTTCTCAGTGTCTGGTTTCTTCCTTCAGAATGCAGAGTGGACATTGCTAAGGGTGTTTTAGGAAAGCAATTTACAGCCAGTAATTGGAAGTGCTGAAGTGTTTTTAAAATACCAGTGTCTCAGATTGCAGGTTTATGATTTGCCTAAAATTAAATTATTTATTTTAGGCTTGGATATTAGAAAGAAAAAAATAAAGGCTTAAATTATTTTCATCAGGTTTTCTATGACATTCTTTATACCAGAAAGGGAGATGAGGGAAGGCAAGATGGAGTTTTTAGCAAGAAGGAGGATCCAACATTATTTTTCCTTGGTTCACTTATGAGATTATATTTTCCTAGCCATGTTCACTCTTTCCATTTTATGACTCACTCAGATGATTTACTGTGTTTAAAATTACACTAAATTCTTTCTGCAATACTTAGGTCAACTATACATACTATGTATACAGTGGGAAATTCTTCCTCATAGATCCAGCTCATGGTATGGTTGTTGTGTTTGTGTCCTCGTTGCCATAGTGACTAGAAAAGGTTAAAGTCAGGGCCTCAGGAAATGGAGTGGCTGTGCAAATAAAATATCAAAAGTGTGTGTGCTTCTTAAAATTTGTTTCTCAAATGTGGATTAAAAAAATCTTAGAGCCATTGTCTTAACATTAATTTTCCATTTCTACCATGCTGGTTATTACCTAAAAAGAATATTCTCCAAACAATCTCTCTCAATTCACTCCTTTTCTCTCTAAACTATAATCTAATGGTCATGCATCTCAAAAGGAAAACTATATAAATCCATTAGAAATGCTGGGGTTTTTAGATATGTATAAGGTATGCCAATGAGGATATGGATGAAGTTGTTTTCTGATTGAAACAGTCTTTCGTGAATCTCCCTTTGAAATCCATTTATACCAGCACACTAAAACTTTTTTCCCCTGTTTGTTTAAGAACTTGCTAAATAAACGTGGGTAACACTTAACAATACCAAGATGTTAAACATTGACCAGCTGTAAGAATTCAGACTTTTTATTGTTGTTGGCAGATGGCCCTCAGGCCCCTGACTACCTCTTTTTCTTATACACTTTATCCTGTGAAATGAATTTTTTTTTGAGGTACTGGGGATTGAACCCAGGGGCATTCTACCTCCAGCTACACCCCCAGCCCTATTTTTTATTCTGTATTTTGAAACAGGGTCTCACTAAGTTGAGGAGGACCTCACTAAGTAGCTGAGGCTGGCCGTGAACCCAGATCCTCGGGTCTCAGCCTCCAAAGTACTGGGATTATAAGCGTGCACCACCATGTCCGGCTCTGGGAAATGAATTTTAAGGGCTTATCTTCAAAAGTAACATTGAATAGTAGAGGATGTAATTCTTGCAAGGCCTAGAGCCATCGCATCAATGGATAAAAGAACACACCTCCTATCCTTATAATTTTGCTATTTCACATTTCCAGGTTCACAGGAGGATGACTAGAAAACCTTCATAAAGTAATTCCATGTCCACACTGTCCACTTCATAAGGGTAACAGATAGAATATTAACATGTCTCCTGGTCTGTAATCCCTGGTTTAACTTTTAACCTCCAACCCATCTCCTAAGCTTCCTATAACCCTTTCTTCATTTCAAGATATTTTCATGTAGACAGTACAATAAAAATAAAATCATAAGAATATATTAATTTTTTGTTCCCTATCTTTGATATATCTCATATTTAATATCTGTGAATCAAAAAATATTTCAGAGTCCATATCCTAGCCCTTCTTCTGCCATCTGGTGGAGAAATGAAGAAGCAATACAATTAAGTAACATACCAACAGATTCCTCATGGAATCCATAAATGCATCAGTCAACAAATGTTTATGGGGCATTATTATTCATTACTATTATTCATCAAATATTATTCATCTAGACACTTGGCATCGTTAAACACCATACTCTGTGAATTAGCCAAACTCAGCCTCTGTCCCCAGAAGGACTCAGAAATGTTACATAATTCAAAGCTCCCCTACAGTGGAGTTATTTTCCAGCAACCAGTTCAATACATAGGGCAAGGCAAGAACTCCTAGGACTGTGAGGCTACCACTTCACTCATTTTAGTAGGAGTGTGCTTTCTAATGACATTCTGACCCCATAATGCTCATGCTTTTCTAAACACTTCTAAAGCAAAAGAAAGTGGGAAAGAAGACAGAGAAAGAGCAAGGAGAAGAGACTGTCTTCAGCCTTAAAAAGCAGAAAATGAGA